>JAUTBZ010116091.1:0-16366 GCA_032361785.1 Lepetodrilus galriftensis
CAAATGCATATCAAGTTACTAGACAGCTTCTCATGTTATCAATAGTTATATATTTGCATACATTACGTGTACTGAACTCGGACAGTTATGTGTTAACACTGGGAGCGTATTCGTTTCAAACAGTCGACCAACCCTAGGGTGATGAAATTAGCCAATAAGAAAACACGCATGATGATACTAGTACCATCATTGGCTAATTTCATCACGCGTCCGTCACTCTAGGGTAGGTCGAGTGCTGAATCGAATACGCACTGGATGTCAGCAATACCATCATGATCGTAATTATAATTACAATACATATATCGTGTTGGGAGAATCACAAATCAAGCTGTCAGATGCATCTGGAATGAACACTACAGCTAGCAACTCAATTATATTGATGTCGTTGTATTTGCATAGAGGACTATCATCTGCAGGCCTGGGTACAAGTGCCGTGGTTTCATTGAATGTCATATACGAGTGTTATGACCGTCATTGAACCCATGGACGTATGTTGCAGCGTGCACAAGGGGAAAAACTCCATCATATCCAGAATCTCCCTAGAGTAGTCGAACAATGCATATGACCGAGTTTGTTCCGCCATTTTGAATATCAGATCGAGGACTGCACAACTTCATTGATCGAGATGTTCAGAAATGCCAGTGATAATTACAAACTAGGCCGTGGCCTGCGGCAACTCATTAGACCGCTATCCATGTAAATAGGCCTGGAATACCTCACTATAGTGAGAGACCGTCATCCTTTATAAATACGGCCCCCTGCTCTGATATACATAGCCTATATAGAAACCTCGCATAAATCGTTTCATTGCATACTGGATATCTGATTTAATGACGTTTTATTAATGATTTTCGGTTGAAAAGGCATTCATAAAAAAAAGCATTCTATATTTTGATGATTAGCGAAATATATTGTTAATGAGATTTTATGATGAATTTCGGTTGAAAAGGCATTTACAAAAACGATTCGATATTTCATGATTAGTGAGCATGTTATTTCAGCTTTCATTGGAAGGAAAGCTTTGGTGATGTTTCTTTAAGCAAATCATTAGGACATATTTCTATGAAGTGGCATGCACGCAATCTAATGTTCAGATCACATACAGAACATTCCACACTTGTTGCAACATATCGAGTTGTATTACACGAATCGTTAAACAGCGTGAGGTGAAATATCACTACAACAGACCGCGATATTAAACAATAGATCAGCATTCGTCTAGGAAACAGATGTCCTGGCATAAACTGCAATACCAGACATTTGAGTGCATTGACAGACGCGGCAGATGCAAGTCCTATCGAAAACCTACATGACTAATTTAGTACGGCACGGACTGCTATATATAATTCCGTGCAGCTCGATCAATAAATAACGCAGTGTGTATACACTGCATCTGCCACTTAATAAACTTTTTTTTTTCATATACTGAATTAATAATGTCTATAAATACAACACATTCCATCCTTGCCTATTTAAATAAGTGCACACGTATGTTTTCATAGTCGTGGTAATATGGCGGAAGTCCTGTGAATTTTAGCTTCGTCATGGAGTAATGATATAATACGCATGAAAACACGGGCAACATGTGTTTCTGGATCAAATATCAAAAGCATGAATAAATAAAACCTTGCAATATCAATAAAAAGCCTCCGTTTTGGTTTATTGTTATGTTCTCATTCAAACCTCAAAGTGGTGCGTGACCTTTCCACCTCTTGGTAGTTTAGATGTACGTCTTGTATTGTTATAGTCACTAATGGTTGGACACGGAAATCTCAGACCCATAATCACGCAGAAAACAACTTAGGGGTAAAAATAAATGTATCTAGTTTCCTGTCCACCTCTCGTAAAGTCAATTTACAATGAACAATGGAACTGGCTTGATTCGTATGGTCACCGCCAGCTTATTATAGGACTTAGTGGTAATATTAGTCACTTAACGAGAGTAGAGATCGGGAGATAAGGGTGGGAGTGTATATTCGTCGACTGTGGGCCTTGGGAACACGTCGTCCCAAGTGATATTACAATAGAAGGGGAAATAGGTCTCAAATTGGCTTGTAACCCTTGCGGGAAAACACTGATAACCATCTGTAATTATTGAGACCTCAATCGCGGGAGGGGTGGTAATTGACGAACAGATTTCGACATGGGAGAGAGTTGGCAAAATTAATGTGGAGGAACTCCCGAAACCAAGAACTGGCTAATCACGAGCGGCGAGCTGTGTGATGTTGAGAAATACGTTGTGTAACATTTCTTGATAAGGTCAGTTTATATTGTAGCAGGTTGCGGAGCACCACAGCCTGGGGAGGATCCAGTAAATGAAGTACAAGCTCCACAGTTAACGTCCTCCCAAGCTCAGTGTAGCCTAGATGCCAGGGAGGCTAGTGTAGAGACATCTGTGAAACCGATGTTAGAAGTAGAAGTGGGAGATTTGATGTCGTTATTGCTGTCGGCTCGGAGGGGAGACAGCTGTCGTTATTACATGCAATTACAGAAAGTGTGTTCGCACAGAGTGAATGGGACTAGAGAATGCCAGGCTGGAAAAGACAAACCGGATGTCAAGCATCCCTATTCCCAGCCTCGATTTGAAGGCTTGAATATGATGGTCTCATATACCCAAAGTTCAAACGTTCACGTAAACTACAGTAGCCTGGAGATAGAGTGAGAGCGCGGCGGCTGTTGGAGTGGTGGAGGTATATTGTTTGTGGACTGAATCTATGAATTAAACAGTGACAGTGCATGGTAATTAAACCACAGCCCATGGCAGAAAGCGAGAGAAAAACAAATATGAAAGCTCTTAGCGCTAATGATAGCCATCACGTGTGACAACTGGGCCAACATGAATCATGACTGTTGTTTACAGTAGTAAAGATCCATACACATGCATGTTAATTGCTAAATACACCATTAAAAAAGCATTGAACTGACAGTAGCATAGTTGACATCCACTATTAAGGGACATGAACCATAGAAATACGTCCTAAGCACAATAACACGTCGTGTTTAAATATCCGAGACCCATTTAACCCTCTCCCTGCTGGATTAAGCAAAAGCGCTGCTGATAAATGGCATCTCCGGTTGCCTTCAGCAGGGAGAGGGTTAAATAAGTACAATATATTTCCAAAATAAATAACATCCATAATGAAAGACGTCGTCCAACTAACACATCCATAATGAAGGTCATCGTCCAGCTAGCACAATTTAAACCTCGTGAGCTCATTCCAATGCACCATCAAACAAAATATCCTAAACATAATTGTACAGAATCAAAAGATAGCGTATTGGGGTTCAATCCATAGGGAAAAGCTGTGGCGCAATTAATGTGCACGGCTCTCTGTAATTGTGCACTAAACTGCTTATGTAACCCTACAATTAGGACAATTATGTCCCCTGGTAACGACTAGGAACCTGCAGTCCTTGGGGACAGTCGTCCTGCTAATGCATGTCTCCTAATTGTAATGTCACATACTGCAGCAGGGAGGCCATTTGCTTGGGCGACGTCATTACACAAAATGGAGTTTTCATTGCAGACGGAGGGAGTTGCTCCTTTCTCTGGAGAAACCTGCAGCTAGACGACTGTTCCTATAATGTATGCAGTGTCACGACACAGCAATGAAGACAGGTTCAGTAGCTTCCTGCACTATGGAAGATCGATAAGAATCTATAGTGCCACAAGTGACAAGGTCATAGATTTAGTAGATACTATTTTCGATTTTTTTTTTTTCCATTGTCATAAATTCATAGTTTTGTTTTTATCTATTGCAGTCAATTGGATGTGTCATTTCAGAAATTCGTTGAAACCATAATAATGTAAGAAAAGTAAAATACTTGAACACATGTTTATCTTAGAAATTCGTATTTACATGTATAATAATTATGACGAATATATACAATGACAAAATGTACATAGACATATATTGAAATGATGATGACATTATAAATGGGGCTATACTGTGCTGAGAAATAAGTATCATAACTCCAGTATTATCAATTATATAATAATTATTACTTCCCCATAGTTTTAATGAATTAAGTTTGTCGTAAACATATTTATCAAATCACGTTTTGTCACACAACTATTGGTCATACTTCTGACACGTTATGTTAGTCGCAGAAATATGCTAACTTGACGTTTGAGTTTTTATATGAATGTAGTCTCAATTGATTTTCAAAATCCTCACTGAAAGAACCCCTATAAAGTTAGATTTCCTCATTTATTCCCCCAGTATTCATTCTGCATCGTAGGACATGCGATTACCTATTTCTCAGCAAGGATTGCCGTGATGGAATTGTGTTTCCATGGTAACGAACGACAGTATTTATGTCTATTTCTATCAGACTCTGTGGCACCAAACTACTTCCATAGCCAGGGAACCCTTGTTTCTTATAGAAAACGTGGTCACTGCTAAGAAAATGACGGATCGATCTATATAATCTGAAGCTGGTTCAAACACGTCATGACGGCTAGCTCCTCTTTGATTCGCTCTCTAAACAAAGCATCTATTTTCATGTTACAAAAGCAAATTGAATTTCCAAGAAATTGCGAAATGAAGTGGTTTTATGGGTGTCTAAATCAGAAGAAACTTCTCAGAAGGAGATTCCACGAGAGTTGGAACTCATTTCAAAGACGGATTGAATGACAACATCTGTGTATGTACTCTGGCAGAAGATAAACTTTAAATATTTGCAATTGCAATCGCTAGCGCTGTTTGATTATTTAGATAATTTGATGTAAAAATATTAGCTAACGTATTTTCAACAAGGTTGAATAAATAAACTGGATTGCACATTGAATTATTACTCCATAGCACTGTAGGTTTATACTTGTGCTGGGAAATATTTTGCTCGATAAATATTAAGAGATGCAAGATAAATACAGAATTCCAACTCTCGTATTATCTTTTCGATAAAAAAAATTGTCCTACCCTATCATTCATTCATTTGCATTCTTATGACATAGTAACCTATTTAGTCCTAAAAGTGTAAGACTTGTAGTATACTAACATCGAAAGAATGGATAAACACACTGTTTAAAATATAATAAATATAATATTATTTCAAATTTGATGAATATAATTTTCTACACATTCGTAGTATTTAGAAAGGATAATGAGATTTATTCTGTGGGACCCGTTTGAGAAATTAATACCATAGCCTTCACATTTCCATAGGAAATTTGAGAATCTAAACAAAACCCTAGATTTACGTAATAGTAAATATTTACAAAACCACATCAATGGGTTAGCACTTTAAATAATGAGAGTGTTAAATCACCACTTTGTCCTAGTGTCGTGAGTTACATGCTGCATGAAGACCGAATGAGACTGAGTACAGAGAGGTATACACGGCAGTCCCTGGGGTAACTGCTGGACCGTAGCCATACCACGAATGCCAGAAGGCGAGACGAGATTCACACGTAGTTCCTATCCATTGTACTTTTTAGCACAGCACATTTGACAAGGAGAGTAACGAACACAATATATCACATATTCAAGCCATACACCGCACAATACACACATTCCCAATACTTTAGCGTCGCTGACAGCAATCCAAGTTGGATATTTGTCCAATATGTAAATGAGAATTCATCCAATACTTTAACATTGAGAGAAATCCACGATGAATGTTTGTCTTTATATTTATGAGAATTCATCCAGTGCATTTCAGAATGAAACAACAATCCACATGGAATATTAGTCCTGTATGTACGAGTATTCATCCAGAGATTTAGCATGAAATAGCAATCCACAATGAATTTGTTCAATGTTTATATGAGAATTCTTCCATCATACGAAGTATGGGGATATACATTCAGTCATATGCTGCCAGTACAACAGCGCGAGAAATAGCACTTACACGTGTTGACATTGTTGTTGTTCTGCAGAGGTACAAGATACCCACGACATCAGACATTGAAACATCCACGCCTTTTTTCCACAATTCGCCATTTAGAGGTTTATTTGATTTTTACCCACTTTCGTAGCCAAAACATCAACATTAATAACCTCTTCCATTCTCAACTGCCTGCCAAGAGCTCTCTTTGTATAAAAATAAATCATTTTCCACGAACCAGGGTAAAGCCATACTGAAAATCCTGATCAAGCTGTTAATATTCCCAGTCCCTTAATCGTCTTTTGACTTGAAAGGATGCCTCTTCTTTGACCACGGTCACTCCTGGCTTTGTGTGTCCGGAGCGTCATGGTCCAGTTGTTCTCTGGACTTGGATATGTGTCACCAAGTCGCAATGTGTCACCAAGTCGCAGAATCAGCTTCCACTCAGCTCGGAATGCTCGTATCGTTTGTATGGTTTATCATTTTTAAGCAGTTCTCGTCTGGCTCCGCCATATAATTATATAAATTATTTGGACTACGTTTCTTATCATTCCTCACTTTTTCCTCCTGGTATTTTAATCGTTCCCTCCTTTTGTAATAGAAATGAAACACTACAACGCACACTAGAAGAGTCAACAGGAATGTTCCTACTACAGCTCCTACGATGTCCACTATAGTAAAGTATCCTTCTACAGAATGTTCATCAGAAAGCACTCCCAATTTCTTCTCAGCTTTATTCGGGGTCCATCCATATTCCTCCCCTAACGGCTTTGTATGTATTGGTGGCACGGTGGGTTGCGTGACGTGCGGCGGTGCTTTCTCTGTGGTCGGGTTTACTTTTTCTGGTGGCCACACAACAGTGAGGGTAAAAGTAACGTTCCCTGCAGGATTACTCGCCACACACTTATACTGAGACTTGTCGTGACTGTGCAGATCAGCAACGATCATGACACCGTTGTTTTCACGCACGTCGTCCTGCTGAGACGGGTAGAACGTCTCCGTCGTTCCATCGGGTCGAACCCAGTGTAACGTTGGTGTAGGGTCACCACTGGCATTGCAAGTCAACACTGCCTCTTTGAGCTCAAACAAGGCCTCTACATGTTGGAAGGTTGGCAGTTCACACCGGAAGTCCTCTTCCTGGATCTGAAGGAAGGACTTGCCTTTGTTGGACGATGGCGTGGCGCATGTTGGCACCACTGCTCCGGAGAAGACCGAGGTACTTTCTGTGTAAAACTTATGCAACCAGCTGATCTCACAGTTGCAATGGAAAGGGTTGTTCCCCAGTCGTATATGACTCACGTTGAACTTCTGAAGCCAAGTAAATGGAAATTTCTCAAATTTATTTTCATCCAGCCACAGGATGAGTAGAGTTCCGTCCAGAGGTTGAAAGACTTCCTGGGATAAGGTGGTCAACCCGCACCTATGAATGTACAGTCCCCGAGTTGACAGCCCACTGAACGCACTATTGGACAGCTGGATGCCCGGGTTATTATTGAGGAATAAATTGTCCAGTTTCAACCCTCGGAATGTAAAATCTGCAATGAACTCTATATTGTTTTTACTGATGTCCAACCACCTCAGCTTCACCAGATCACTGAAAGTATCCAAAGCTATTGTCTTGATTCCGCAGTTACTCATATACAGATGTTCCAGTTCGTTGAGATTGGTAAAATTCCTCCGAGAAAGCACCTGATTTTGAAACTCGTTATCGTTGAGATTGAGCTGGATGGTGTCGAATGGGATTCCTACAGGAATCGAGGGTAGTTTTTCTCTGTTACAGTGAACGATTTGACTGTGCGGAGGGCAGAAACAATCCCGCGGACAGGCGTCCGACCTCGCTATATGACTGAGTGCCACGAACGCCAGTAAACATAATCCGTGACTGGCGTCCGACCACGAGTGTCCAGCTTTCATGGCTGTAGTCCTCCCAATGTTACATCCTCCGAGAGAACATTACAACCACAACAAACTTCCTGATCCACACTGAACGGCTGTAAACTACATTCCGAGCGTTCGCTGCTTCGCTCGCCTCGACAATGAATAAGCTGACTGACTGGCGGTCTACGCTAACAGAGCGAGCGATACACGGCCGCTTGTGACAGCGAGCGCCCTCTAACAGCTGTTTAGAGAGTCGGAACGCTGCAGCAGACGTTACAATAGACCGTGCAACCGTTAATGTGACGTCACCCACTCCTCCCAGTTATGCCGCATGATTGGTCGATTTTTTTTTCAAGGGGTAAAATGACAATGATATCGTATCACAGACTCACAGGTACGAAAGACCCATATCATGGTGCAGGATCTATCGATACGGATATGTGAGTCACGCCTGCATCGACTGGTCTCGGGTTGAGGAAGCGCTCAGACCAAACGTCCTTAGCTGAACTGCAGTGGCTTGGAAAGGGGGCGGGACTCTTCCGGATCGGGTGTCCTTCTATACTCTAAGCTATGGAATACTTAAAGGGGTAGCAACGCTGTGCAAAATGTAGTCCACTTATTATACGCTGCTCAGTATGAATACAAGTTTACCCAACCTACACCACACGCGTGCCTCAAACAATGTTCTCAGTTATAGACAATCACAACCCACCCTCTACCCACAAGTGCGTGTGCTATTAGACGTCGGGCGTTGACAGATATAACCCAATGTTTACTCAAACAAAATGCCTCTCTGACCCGTCACCTTATGAGTCGAGGTGTTAATTAAATGATAAATCGTTATTGTTGACACACGAAAAAGCCTACATTCAGATATGTATTACCGATCACAAAATGGTCTCTTTCGAATCCTCATTAGTTTGATGGATGTCATGATAGACGTCTATGCATTTCAATGAGACATCAATGTGACACCTTGAACAAAAAATATCCCAGCCGTTTTGTTCATTATTGGTTGAAGGTTCATGACATAAAACGTGGTAAATGCAAGATCAATATATGCCAGTGTGACTATATGAATAAGGCGTACATATTTTTCTAAGGCAGCTGTCACTCTAAAATCATCCTGGATGACAGTCCAATACTAACACCATTGACGACACAAATCTATTTCTCTAAGCTCCGCTAACCCTCTCTGATTATTAGTATAACATTGACACGTGCCTTGATTATCAGATTATCTTTTAGTACAGATTAATAGCCTATGTAGAACCTATTGATGTGGGGGTGGATATTATTTGGTCTCTCCTGTCATATAGGATCGTTGAATATTTATATACAACACCACATGTATTTTGAGAGTACTTACTATTATGTGGTGTCAAACGCCAAAGAAGTGTCTCCTGTAATATAGGATCGTTGAATATTTATATACAATACCACATTGATTTTGTGAGTAATACATACACTAGTTAGCAAAAAGATATATATAACAGAACATCTCCTCAAATGTCTTCTCAAATGGCGAGTGACATCGACAGAATACCTCCCCAAAAATAAATGCGACAAAAACATATATTGTATATAGAGTAATAGTGACAACGGAAACATCCACCAAAAGAAATGTTTACAAAATGAAACCAAATTGGCCCCGAGAACGTATAATAACATTGTTGTAGCAAACATAGTCTACTTTAAATATATTTAGCAAGGTTAACAAGTATTAGCCATGTTATCAGATTGTATAAGATGTAGAGATGTATCAACACTGGTGTGTGTACACGGATGTTTGAGTGAGATAGCATTTCTATAAGTATCGCATATAGCGCTGAAAGGGAAAAAGGGAAGAAAAGTGTGAAAAGTAATTTGTGTGCAGGAGATTGTAAACAAGATACCTTACAAGCAACATGAGTCGCATGTTCAAATTAAACGAAAACATGGTCAGAAATTGGGTTCAATTGAGCTCTTGGTGTCGCAAGTCGAGGCAATGTGCCCACTTAGTACTGGAGTATAGTGAGATACCAATCTGCAGGGTTTATTCTTATGGGATATGGAATTATAACACGGGAGGGACAGACTGTACATGGCTATATGAGTTGTATACACACAGACCGTGTCTAGTTACGCCGGAGGGAGCAAGACTGACATTATAACCGTTCCCAACCATTGTCCATTCAGTATCATATGGAATCTAATGTATCATGACGGCCGTCATTGGTCGTTGATTAACATTGCAGAGATATATTCATTACATCATGATCGCTGGATAAACCGGAAAAGCATGTACACGGCGAAATCTGAGATTTATCTTAGGATAGATTATTAAAACACGTTAGTGCAGTGTTGTTCAGACGCGTGTTGGTTGTATTTTTCATCCCTGCATCCCTTATTATCTAGTAAATTGTCTTTAATACTTTGTATATTTTATATGTAGATGCATTCGATACTATAATAACCATATTATTATTATTATTATTATTAAATAATAATTTATTATTATTATTATTATTATTATTATTATTATTATTATCATCATCATAATCACATAAATGTCCGTATAGTAGAGAGTTATGTGCATTGTCTTGTTACAAACAGATAAAAAAAAGTATAAGACTACCATGGTGAATTCGTAAGCTATCCAAGTCAAATGTAACATTAACTTTTCACTTTTAATGGCAATCGATGGTTTATGACTCTATTTCTCTGATATGAATTTCAAGTATTAATGTTTGGATGGTTTATGGTGATGAACTTGTTATCATAGCTATTCGTATGCAATTAACTGTGCTATTTAATTTCAAGTGTGGAAGAATGCTAAGCTAATATTTCATTTTCGGCCTTGTCTGCATGGCCTGTCTCGTAAACTGTAGTTATAAACTGGACAGTTTATTGCACGACCTTCCTGTGACCATGTTGACATTCAGCGGCAGCGGAAGGATATTAGTTAATCAGGAGTGATTAGTCGTGATGGCCCCGTGGGATTACTGCGCTGACCTGTGTCGAAAACGAGGCTGGGGTCAATCATCCCAATGTCCATCTAGACACATGTCAATAACTTCACCAAATAGCTGTTGATTGGGGAACGTTGATGTTTGAGTTGATATGCAGAATCGACAATTTAACACGAAATAGTATTAATACTTTGTTTGTATGCTGCATGGTGGCTCCTGGTCGAGTAAGCCACTGCATTGGTCTAATGTTAATGGAAACTATTATACTATCATACTATTAACCAATTTCCGAGAAAATTCGGTAGTACACGTGTATGCATTATATGTCATTACAAATATGCATGTACATGTAACCTACATTGCTTTTATTTTTATTGTTTTAATGCAAACCTCTGAAAATGTCATACCTTGACGATTTATGACGTCCATATAAACTATGAAAAATTAAAAATCGTATTTCGACATGTATATGTAAACTTACATATTTAATTAGAGATATGACGCGTTGAAACTTTCGAAATTCGGACAGGAAAAAGCACATGGGTGCATGTAAATATACTTTTTATTTCGAAGCGCACATAAAGCACGTAGACTATCCATAGTCCCATAGGATGAAATAATATGTTTTAAATATATTGAATGGTGTTATAGTTATATGACAGGAGCCGCTTAAGTAATCTAGACTTGCCTAACTGATATAGAGGGATATGTATTGATCTTAACAACGAAACTAATAGTTCTGCAGCATTTGTAAAGACTTTTTGCATTGAATTTCACAATGAACGAACACTACACACGATTGTGAAAATGTTGAGTATCGTCAAAAGCAATAATAGTTGACATGTATGAATTATATACTTTCACAAAATTTTGAAATAGTGCGCAATTATACATGCACCAATCACGCGTAATCCTGTTAATGGACAGAAGCACTCAACTGGCCACTCGACACTGATTGGGTAGCTCTTCGTGTGTATTTTGGGATCATAGCCTACTTTCAAATCCATTACCCCGCGTTTCCGACGGAACAAGTTTGACCTCACGTCAACTTCCGTGAACAAGTGTGTATTTTCAATCTTCTGATTTACTAGTATCAGCCACATGGCAGATTATATGTATAACCCACATTCATATTCAAATAAACAAGTACTGAATTGACTAGAAAAAAGTAGTCCGTTAGAAATTGGAATATTGACGCTTTAACAACTGTTCGGTGAACAAGTGTGTATTTTCAATCTTCTGATTTATCATCCACATGGCAGATTATACGTACAACCCACTTTGATAAATATTCGAATAAATATTTATTGAATTAGAAAAAAAAAAGAATCTGTTCAAAATTGGAATATCGACGCTTTAACAATTTAAAAGGTGTATTCGTAATAAAGGGTTTCTCGTTACAGCGCGTGCCTGTGGCACGTGTGTGTTTGTAATTGGATTTTGCATATATGTAAATTAATCTTTGTTCAGGTGTATTTTTCCAGCCCAGGCAGTTAAAGCTGCACTCCATGCATTGCGTGATTCAATAATACGACAGCCTGCTGCAACTCTTGTGTAGTATATGCACGTCCTCCGTAATGGTCGTGTCACATGTTGGGTATAATCTGGTTAATGACCACAATTCACAATTCAACTCATACCTGGATTTTATATAAGTACATCCATTACATGTTGCTCTCCTGATGGTTAAATAGTCCAACGAGGGTTTGCATTTACCTCTTTATTTCCGCTGTTGTTATCATGACGTAGCGTGTTTGTGATGTTTTCCTTTTGTGTGTCTTTATCATCTGCAGACAAGTCTTCAATAAACTGTTAAATGCATTTATATATGGCTGCCACGTTCTGCAAAGTAAAAGGGAGATATGTTCAGATAGTCATTTAGTTGGCTGTTCATGAATCCCGGAATAAATATTGTCTAAAAAAAAAGTAAAAGGGGAAACATATCAAACAACTAGGGCTACTAACATAATAAAATTAATATTTCGCTGAATATTATTGTGATCAGCTGTTCTTTAGTCATAAATTGTTTATTATTGTTATTGTTATTATTATTTACATAAAAGTATAAAAACATAATAAAATATATTTTAACAATGGCCGCCAAAATGGTGATGCGGGTGGCCTTCAAATCAGCCATCATCATTATCCGGTTTCTTCTACAAATTTGACCACAGAGTCCTTCTTCCAACTGGGCGGTAAATTGTCCATACAACTCTCATTACACCTTGTTATATCGTACAGTACAACAGGCGTGTTATCTGCGAGTCCGGAATAATCGGACGTTACAATGATTCTTTTCAAGCCTCCAATCACCAAAAAGAGCAACGTCATACCAAATCACTGTTTCCCTTCACACGTCGCTGGCAGTGAAGAGTTAACAAAGGGAGATAATGGAAACATGACAATTACACATGCTGGGGTTGCGTTGAATCGCTCGCCACTTTGGAGGTAGACTTCACAGGTCACTATGTTTGCTTTACCCACGAACGATTACTACACAATACCCGGGGGTGGGGTTCCATCCTGGGGGGTGAATGTCTCACGGCGTTGAGGGAAAGAACATTATTGATAAATTGTGATGTGGGTAAACATAGTGACAAGGTTTCTTGGTTCGTATCAATACTTCACGGACGTGTCACAGTAGTTTAGACTTGGAACACAATAATTTGTCATATAATGAGCTCGACTAAGTCTTAACAATTCAGTGGGTTTTTTCAGGGTGATGAACTGCTTCAATCTTTATTAATCTTTTACAAATGAATGTGTTTATAGACGATGAAAATGTTCTTTATTACAGCCATCAGGGATAGGCCATACCCATTGGCACAATCTTATTAACTTTCTACCTACCAGTGCATCTTAAATAAATAAAGAAAGAATGCACTATACAGCCAATGCGTACATTGTGTCCTGCTTTTAAACAAAAATTAATTCGCCTGCTACAGAGTCTAACATATTCCTGTAAGTTAAATCTAAGCATAATAGATCAGAAAGTGAATGGGGTTTTTTAATCTTAATTTATTTCATGGGAGAAATATCGTCACGATTGAACAGGAACATGGCAAGTGTTTTATATCTTTAGTCAAACATTTAATAGACCACTGAAGGTTTCTATAACCCAAATATTTTTCAGAAAGGTTAACACAAGACTATTTATATAGCAACCATCCACAATGCTGCATTTCAGCCTGTTTGTAAACGTTGTACTATTACGTGCAATGAAACATGGTTATGTAACTCTTTGGTGTTCGCCGTTCTATATACACACAGCTTTTCAGGTTTGAAATAAGAGAAATACACCCATATGTGCCGCATCAAGAAGAAAGTTGTATATAAAAGCAACACTATCGTTAAACCGTCATTCTGAACTGTTTGCTTTCCTGCAAGTTACAGTTTACGTGTAAGTATCAAACAATTTACGTTATGCCTCGCACAGTATACGTTAGAGCTGAACTAATTTCAAACGATGTATATTGACTGATAAACCATATGAGAGAAATGAAAGTGTACGCTATATATGCAGACGAAACATTGATAAATCATGTGATTATTTCCATTGAGAAGAAACTGGACTATACTACACACGTGCGTGGATATACTAGTATTCGTTTATCTTGATTATAATTTAACTTAATTGTTTACTAAATGTCTTCTTAAAAATACCGAGAGAAAATATACACAGAGAGAGAGAGAGAGAGAGAGAGAGACAGGGAGAGAGTGGGGAGACAGACAGATAGAGAGACGGAGACAGGGAGAGGAGGGAGGGAGAGAACGAGAGACAGAGAGATAAATACAGGCAGGCAGAGAAAGACAGACACAGACAGACAGAGACAGACATACAGACATAAAGAGACAGAAACAAAGAGAGAGAGAGACACACAGAGAGAGAGAGACGGAGAGAGAGACGGAGACAGGGAGATGAGGGAGGGAGAGAACGAAAGACAGAGAGATAAAGACAGGCAGACAGAGAACGACAGACAGAGAGATAGAGACCGACAGACAGACAGACAGACAGACAGAAACAGAGACAAAGAGAGAGACACAGAGAGAGCGAGAGAGAGAGTGAGAGATAGAGAGAGAGCGAGAGAGGGAGGGATAGAACGATAATTTCTGAAACGGACAGTGAGGTTTTTACACTACCAATCCCAGATTATCGTGTTTTGATCAGTAAATCTCAGCTTATGTGTGATCGCGGTCAACACGCCAGGCAGACACGGATAATACATGTCGTGGAGAGAACCACATAGTTGTCCATGTCGCATTCACCTAGCACAAAGAAATGCAGCCTGTTTTCACTTATCTATTGTCCCGAGACACCGACTTTGTAAACCCAAAGAGGATTTGTCGTCGGAATTATGTTTTGGCGCAAGAAGATAGTGTACAGCTATTAATATTCAGGATGGTATTATGAAGTGTCATTGCAGTTGTAATGCTTCAAGCCATCGTGTCTAATATATCCTCCCCTGGATTACGAAAACTCTGATAAGTTTAAATTCAGTATTTAATTCCATCGGATAAGATATCTGCGGCTTAAAATTATACGTATCTGTCTGTATGTGCTATATATATGTTGGATAAATGGATATGTGCCATTTCTTATTTGGAGAAAATTATTACTGTCATATAGGGATTCTTCCTTCATTAGATTTATCCTATAGATCTACTAGTATATAGTGTGTTCTTCCATACATGTATATCAACACGTAACAAAATTATTTCTGTAGTACCTTAATAGTTACCTTCATTTGATTCCTTGAACTATTTTGTTTGATAATGGTGTTTACTTATTATTATTCTAATCGTGGTAATATTTGTTAGGATGTTTTTGTCTTCTTTAAAAACATCTATTGGCCGATCATTGCTATTTTTATTGGTTTTTAAAATAGATTCCTGGCGTGAGTTGAAAAGAAAGGATTTGTTAAATGACATAAATAGTAAAGCCTGTTTTTCCTTTTGTCTTAACGATATGAAGATTTGCAGCTTTGTCTTCATCCAGGGCGAGCTGAGATTGTCCGGGGTTAAAGTTCGCGTAACTCTCATGTCAACATCATGTTTGTGCTTTCTAGGTGGCGTTCAGACTGTCACGCAGGTGTAAAACTATTAGTGTACTGTCCAAAGTCGGAGGCAGCGTAACAAGTGTTACTCGCTCCATCCGGGTAACAAATCAAGATGGCCGGTGACACGCATGTACACTTCCGGTCTTGCCGACTCGCGCGTACCACAAAGAAAAGAGATTATTACCTCCCTGTCACAATCTGTATACGTGATAAAACCAGGAAACATCGGCTTCTGAAATTTGTGCCGAACGTTTTTACCGATAACTTGATGGCTTAAACGTGTTTGTATTTATCTTTGACTTTGTCGTGTTGGTTTCCACTTTGTACAAAGTATCAACAGTTGGCTTTTGTAAATAATGACGTTCACCTTGAAGAATATTGACATAGTCATGCCGTAACGGACACATTCGAGTAGAGATTAAGAACACTATTACTGTTGGTTTGATGTCTCATGTTCTCTATACTGTGGTTTTTGTATCGTATGAACTACAGCCATCCTCTTTGACCCGGTTCAGTGATTCCTTATACATGCCTACGATACTCGGACACTCCACTAAAACGTAGCATACCAGGGGCGGATTTAAGGGGGGGGCTCACCCGGCTTGGGGGGGGGGGGGGGGGGGGGGGGGGGGGGGGGGGGGGGGGGGGGGG
>JAUTBZ010116202.1:0-16364 GCA_032361785.1 Lepetodrilus galriftensis
CTACTACTACTACTACTACTACTACTACTACTACTACTACTACTACTACCACCACCACTACTACTACTACTACTACTTCTTCTACTTCTAAGTCTACGTGTACTTCTAATTCTACATCTATACTTCTACTATACTTTCTACTTTTGCTTATATTTCTACTTTTGCTTATATTTCTACTTCTGCTTATATTAGTTTTCTACTTCTGCTTATATTCAGTTTCTACTTCTGCTTTTAATATTTCTACGTCTGCTTAGTTTTCTACTTCTGCTTATATTCAGTTTCTACTTCTGCTTTTAATATTTCTACTTCTGCTTATATTTCTACTGCTTATATTAGTTTTCTACTTCTGCTTATATTTCTACTTCTGCTTATATTCAGTTTCTACTACTGCTTATATTCAGTTTCTACTTCTGCTTACTAGTATTCAGTTTCTACTTCTGCTACTTCTGCTTCTATTTCTACTTCTACGTCTACTTCTAAATCTACATCTATTTTTCTACTTCTACTACAATCCTTGAAACTCCCACGTTAAGCAATATTTCAAGGTAGAATAGATAGCATTCGTATTTTGCAGACAAAATTAATTCTAAGTTATTACAGAACTATTAAATTAAATAAAAAATAGTAATTAAGTAAGTAACTAAGTAAGTAGACCAAAGCATAGCTATAAGAGACGTATAAGTCCGTTGTGATCTATGGCGTATGTAAGTAAGAAGTCTTTAAATTTATACATTTTGATTTTAGTGATCAGGCAATATGCATTAAAATTGAATCTTGGATGGCTTTTAATTATATTTCTGAACAGCGGCGGCCCGCGGTTACGAAACCTGTTTAAGTACGATTTCATGCTCCTCAAATTTAGTATGGGGGATTTTTTAACAAAGCTTTGAATTGAGCAATAAATCGTATTCAATAAAACGTCGTAACCGTAACACCACGGTCGGCTCTACGTACAAGCGTACCTAAAATAACAGAGGCATTTATATTCGTAGCTGTATTAATACAATGCTGTCAATTCGTAATACAATTGTATAAGAATGCATGTATGCCATTTTATTGAAGGCAAACATTGATATTCAAGTCGTATTGTGATTATTTAAAGAAAAAAAACACACAAAAACGTACCTTTTTAGTGAAGTGAAGTGTACTGCACTGCACTGCATGGATGATCCCATCCTCGAAACACAGCCCATTATGACTACACTACACTAAATCCTCTGTCAAATATTTGCCAGAGGTTACGTGTAGTCATACTATACTTAGATGTGTTTCGAGGATGGTGTATGATCCTTGTTCACCCATTTCCCCCAAATCGCATTTGGGCAGTTGTTCTGAATATGTGTCCTATATACATAAATTATACTAATAATACTATTAATTAATAATTATGCACATGTGCGAGTACACGTGCGAGGGTCCATAAAATAAAACCGAGTCCATTATTGCATTTTATCATATTCTATAGCTATACCAAGCACAAAAATAAGTATATAATGCGAAATGTGTATGGAATAGATGCCTCGCTTATTATATAATTCCATGTGTAATTCAGAAAATGTTAATACTGACAAAAAAGGGTACTGGTTCATTCAAGACAAAGATCTACACAAATTAATCTTTCTACGTTAAGTTAATAGTATACCGTAATTATATGCCATTTATAATTATTCTAGACTTCATCAATTATTAGTTTTGTCATTGAATTATGAATTATGGCTATATCGATGGCATTGCGCACATGTCATTTTGCATAGTTAACGTTTAACACATAGGTACGAATGACACGAAGTATAATGAAAACGTAGACATTCCACACGTTTATGAATTCTTCCAATTGTATAATGGTCGAAATTTCTGAACATTGTGCAAAAACAGAATTCCTATGTGGAACCAAGAATAGGTTATGTGAGGAAAAGAGCGCGTGTATATATACGCGCCGGGTGCATGTACATTGTTTACCGGCTGTCACTCACTAATATTGACAAGCTAATTCAGGTCTCGCTGATCCTCAACGATCTCAATTTGCTCGAGATGCCACCAACTGCCAACTGGGCGGGCCTCGCAGAAATGGGCGTGTCCAAGTTTCTTTAACGATTCTTCAGCAAGCACTGCGATACACCATTGGCCGAGCCATTATGACGTCATTGAGTGATTTGATAAGGTTTCGCTCCACGGGTATCTGTTACACGTAGAAATAGGGTGCATATAAACCTGGGATCATCCCTGAAGATAGTACTACCTCTGCGACGTCAGAACCACCAAAACAGTTGCTTGGAGTTATACGTTATATTCCACGGTAGGAATCGGAGTGACATACGTCAGCTGTTTTGCTACAATCTTAGCTACAGTCTGTTTTCAGGATGAGTCTGAGCGTCGGTGCCTACTCACAGGGGTACCCACACCCGGGACCCCTGGGCCACGAGTTCTACCAGTACCCTCAGGTCCGCTACCCCGACACCCACCCCGACGCCGGCTACTTCCAGAATTGGATGTTAGGGGCACAAGAAATGGCCGTGTCCTCGGAAGCTTACGGAATGGGCCCTGCGTCTCCTCCAATAGACCCTACCACCCATATAGTGTACTACGAGAACGGTGTCCGGTGCGTCAAGCGACGCATCACGGCGAACAAGAAGGAACGACGACGCACACAGAGCATAAACAACGCATTTGCATCTTTACGCGGCTGTATTCCAAACGTTCCTTCCGATACCAAGCTCTCCAAGATCAAGACTCTCCGACTTGCCACCAGTTATATTGCATACCTCATGGATGTATTAGCTAAAGACGATCCCAAACTAACGGAAGCTGGTTTCAAAGCTGAACTTACAAAGAAAGCCGATCGGTCAAAAACAGAAGAAGACAAAAAGAGAAAAGAACCACCAACAGTACGTATATTTCTGAAATTTATTATTTTTATTATTATTATTTATTATTTTGAAATTGGGGTTTAGAGTCGCTTTCTAGATTATTTCACTAATATCACTTGTCAGTTTAGGGATGATTACACTGTTCGGAAGCATAAGATCTGTTATATACAATTAATATACTTTTCGGAAGCATCATAGGGATCTACATACAGCGTTGTGCGCTCACACTTATAAACATTATGCAATACCTATGCAACATATAATGATGCATATATTTTTTTCTCATGAACAAAAACAACCCCACAAATATATTTACCCTTAATATTGAATTACAAAATGTACGTTAGCTTATCTGAATTTAATAGTCATATATTATATGGACGAGATAGTCGCACATTATTTAAACAGTACAAATGTTATATTTGTTTCTATATCGTGACTTAAAGAGCCCATCTGGTAAATTATGACCAAAGTAAAGAATAATTGTATCTTCTTTGACAAAACTTTACCCTTCCGCTGATCCTAGAACATAGTTCAGCTTTAATGGTTATTTCTTATCAATGTTTTCACCAGGAATTGCCCATTTATGTCAGGACCGTATGATATTTCTTTCTCCAATTTCGCAATCAAATTTACAGCATTTTAATGTTCTTGCTGTGTACGCGAAAAAAGCTATGTGTGGACGATCTCTGGTAGACATATTTTGAGGGGGTCGAGAAGACAGGGAAGTTTGGGGGTTATCTCCCGAGTAATTATAGCGGTCAGAAAAACAAAGCTCTGACCCTGGTGTGACCTAAACATTGTTAGAACCCTCTCATTTGTCTCTTTCAATTCACGTGAAGTCAATATACCTCGAAGAGACACCATTTCCAAGGTCAAGGACCTACAACTAAATTTCACTTATGTTTGGTGGCATCGAAATTAATGGGGCTGGAGCAAGGCATTTATTGTTAGTAAAAATATGCTAGTGAACTAAAACTAGCAATGTGAATGGAGTTATATATTTTTTGTGTCCAATACAATATGTCTAAATCAATGGAGTTATATCCATTATAGGCCTATACCTAAACTTATAATTGCGTTCAGTATAGACATATTATTTGGTTTACCATTAACAACGAAAATAATTATTCTACATAATGCTAATGACTTACATCTCATAAATGTCAAAATGAGTAACTGTCATTTTATAAAACAGTACATCGTTTACAGCTACTTTACTTTTTTTACGCGGGTACTTATTTTCGTTGGGCAACGGATGGGGTGCGGAGGAGGGGGGTGGTACGGTTTTGGAGAGAAGAAGATCTATATTCGACGTAGATATTTAATTTCTGGTTACTCTGGTTAGCTATGGCTTTACAAATATCTAACCAGCAAGATTAAAACACGGGAATGCTATATACATTCAAGGACATTTAAACTGTAGTGGTTTTATATTGTCCACCGTTGTCTGTATATATAAATAATAGTGTCAAAGCTTCGCCAAATAACTTTTTTTCTTTAACTGATATGCACATTTTGCTTGTTGTGTAAAATCCCCATTTATGACAATTTCGGAGTTAAGATGTTTAAGGTGAACTTCTAGATTGGTGCCACCCGTAGAGATAAATGATTTGCTGGATCCTCGTACGGTTATATCGTTTTGTAACCAGCTGTGCAGCAGCGGGAGAGAATGTAAAACTCTATCGTTCATTTAGGAACTCAAAGCGCATAATTTCCTAGAGCAAATATTTACTCTTCCATGATAATAACATCGCAAATATTGGAGTCTTATTTTCGTTGTATTTAGAACATGACACATACTTCATCATGTGATCAAATGATAAAAGATTAGTCCCGTCAAGGACGTGATATAAGTTTTCTTTTCCTTTACGATTTATGTTTATGGCGGAGATTTTGCCTTAAAATCCAATGCACAAATCTATTAAATATATTATGGGAGTACGTTTTCCGTAAATTGTGTGACGTTTATTGTGTTCTTTAGATTATACTATATCCAATATTTAAAGTATAAATAGCATTAAATATAGATGAACATAACTATGTAAATGAAAAGCGCCTTAGCGTATTTATACATTCAACGAAAGCAAACAAAACATTATATTAAAATTAGATAGCAGATATGCCAGATATGTAAGAGCATAAATGTTTATAGAGATGGGAATTTAACATCAGAAGTATTTTAATTATAAATTGCATGTCGTACTTTCAGATTTTAAGAATGGGTATTGCCATTAATTCAATATTCATGTATTATAAAACATTAATTCCTCACCGAATATGAATTCATAAACAATACTATTAAAGATATTAAACATGTAAAATAATCAGCAGAACATATTAAAGAATAATTAATTAAACTTAATGTATACAAATATGGAACATAAGACAGTTTAAAGACATGTGAACGAGGGACATATAAACCACGAATATGACACATATTATATTAATATAATATAATAACTGGAAATTGTAATGTTTGTATTCTCTATGATATTATATTAACAGATGGTTTCTGGGTTGAAAAAGCAGGATAACAACGCAAAATTGAACGCAATCTAAGTGAATAGTCGCGCACAGAGAGATCAAATAACGCAATTGGCGGTATCGCTGCCATATTGGTCACACACGAGAATACAGTGTTACACCTCGCGACAATTTCTCTCGGCTAATTTCGCTTAGTCAAGCGAATTTATCTAACACTCATCAGCATAATTAGGAGAACAAACAAGAAAAGTGGCGTCCATATCATTACCAGAAGCCACCGGGGACGAGGCATCAAGTTGACTCAAAGTCAAAGAGATAAATAGCCAGATAAGTGACATGCTTATTTGAACTGCGCAATGAGTCGGACAGGATCCGTGAATCCAAGAATTATAATAGGCTGGTTACAAGTAGGCTACCTCTATATGCACGATATTGTTTTCGAATTATAACCTTAAATTAATAATATCATAGATATATGCATTTTTGTCTGAAATCAGAAGTGAGATGTCTTTACAAACATGAACATTAATAAGTATTTAATCATTATATCTTGCTAGTCTATGTATTTCTATGATATAAAGCACTGGCCTATTTTAAGGAAACAAATGGTAATTAATTTTAGAATTGAGTATAATGAAATAGTTATTTCGAAAGTTGTCCAAATATGTCCACCTGATAATTTAAAGCAGAATATAATATTGAACTCACGATTTTAAGCATTAACTGTCATGTTGTAGATGGTGTTCAGGTATTACCATATTGAATCATACCTGAAGATATCCTGGTATAATTTCAGTACCTTTGAAATGAATTAGTAGACACCTTGTGAGGCAGAGAACCATTCGACATTATCAAGATATATAATTGATAAATAGCATAGTTTCATTGAACTTCCTATTATAGTTGCTTCCGCTTATAGCAGAAAACATTCTCACAGTACGTACTGTATTGACTGACGAGTGATTTAAATTGGTATAATGCATGGTGACGTAAGAAGCTTTAGGCGTCTGTCATTGATATGCAAGCAGTTGTCAGGTAAATAGGATGAATTTTGACATGACGAATACCATGCACACATTCCAATACCACCCTTGACATACTCCAGATATTCAGCCACAGTTTCGTATCAATTTAAAGACGCCACAACATTCATAAGTAGAGTATCGAGTGTAATTCTGTGTCAATATTGAACAGTTGCATTGCAGGGTACAACAAATTGGTTCATGTGAGTTTAACAATGTGTCTGCTTTGCATCATGTATAAACGGGGTAATATGTTTTATCTCAATAGTTTCGTAAAAAGCTGAACCCAAATAAAACCAAAGGATAGCCTATAATTTAAAAGGAAATTAATAATAATTGTATTAATATTTCACATCATTCGCAATAACAGTACTCTGAGAAAATTTACATTGGGATACGCACCCGTATTTAGTTTTACGCGATGTGTCTGTCGTCTACAACGCTGAGAAGTCTTGTCAGTGCGTCAAAATATTAAGTGACAGCTTTTGTAGAACTATACTACTGGTCAATATAATTACTATTTATATTACAATAATTTACGTTCAGGCTTTTGATTCATTGTAGAAAATATGTCTTATTATGTTATTATAATTCATATTTCTAAAATTATAGAACGAAAACTGAAATTGGAATTAAGACTAATCTAATATGCTATGTACAGTGCTAGAACTCGTCAGGTATATTTATAACCAGTCGCACTCATCCTAACGTTCAAACTTTCATAATTGGTTTCTATACAAAAATAATCTCAGGGTATCGAAGTATAAACTGTGATGGTAAAAGTCGTGTCATGGAAAGAGATACAGTGGGTGTATATTTCCGCACAGCCAAATGGAAGTATTCTAATTCTGATTTCGCTGACTGTTTCAGGTGGTATTGTAGAAAGGATCCGTCAAAACGCCAGCTCCAATCGTAGAATTGTTATATCCAACAAACTGAGTTTATTTATTCTGGCTTTTATTTTGAAGTCTACGTGGGTGATATTTTGGCGTAAGTATCGCGAGATTTGAAGCGAATCTCGTGTTTCTTCGGGATGTCAGTCTTCTCTAGTGGTCGACCACTTTCAGCTGTCACCAACTCACGAGAAATCTCGCGTAAACACCTGAATTCCCGCACGTAGTAATGGTCAAGGAATTTATAGAAAGGAATTCATTCTAAATTCCAATTTCCTACTTCCTTGTCCTGTTCTTGATATCCTTTCTTTTGGAGTAATCTAACAATAGACACCTTAAACTGAAATGAAAATATGGCAATCACAAACATGTCTAAATGTATTGCATTAACATAAGTTATTTTTTTTAAATACTGTAATTATCTCATTAAATATTTATTAATTCAAATATAGTTTTTAAAAAGATCACAGAACTAAAATAAACATGATATATGTATAATGGAATAGCAGCACAAGTAACCCAAATAAAATGTTTGTTTTTTTAAAACCCACACAATTAAGTATGCATTATGCTCTTATACATATTCGTCTCCAGAACCTATCAATTATCGTTAACTGAGTATCAGATAGGCAACTGTATAGGCCTATAAATGGACGCAACTACCATTACAGTCGTATATTTTATCCCGAGGTCTACGTCCGGAATATCATAGTACAGCACTTAATCCTCTGTTTATTACTGCTCCCAGGGAGGGTATACATATATTCATATCCCGTTGTTTCATCCGATCAATTGGCCGTCCTATTGTCTTAAACAGATAATGAATCAAACAATGTTATGGGAAGTGATCAGTAAATTTAATTAGATTAGTCGCCAATTAACTTGCCAGGATCATTCCCTAGATCGGCGAATAAGTGGGTGGACGCAAGTAGGATATCAGTTTTAATAATGCTAATTGATAATCTGGCGATATTCCAGCCCTTGGCTTGGTAGGGATGGTAGCAATGCCTGGCATCGCGCTCAGTGGCGCTGGCAAAAAGGAGACGAGATCGGGTATTTGTGTGTCAGGTTTCAATAAACTCCTCTCTCGCCCATCAATAAAACTCCGAACACCGCCAACTTATTTGATTAAACTGGCGCATCCCCTCCCATGCATCTGGGAGACCAAAAACCACAACTGGTTGTTCAAACGAATTTAGAATCATGCGTCACTCTTACACGTGTGTGTGCGCCTTTAAAAGCACAGTAGCACGTGCATGCAAATTGTAGAAATGACCGGTTATTGTTGCTTACGGGGAAAACACAGATCATGTTTCACAGTCGTATGGAGCGCACACTCCGACGGCGGTTTCGAACAGCAAAGTCTCAATTTTGTCATTGGAGAAGGCGGTAAAATGTGACATTTTGCGATGCCAAATTTGTAGAAATCTGTACAAGGAAAGCGACCATGTTGGAAGGTCGCAACATAATTGGAAAGCCATTAGGGGTGTGCGCAGGAACTAGACATTTCAAAACAATGTAATTATAGATTCTAATGCATGTCCATATGACGTGTTTATGGTGTGCGACGGTACTATATCTCCGTATTATCTTTGGTATAGTAGTATAGACAAATGCCATGCTTATGTATACACATACAATACATTTGCTCCTCCCTTTCTCTCTCTCTCTCTCCCTCTTTCTCTCTCTCTTTCTCTCTCTCTCTCTCTCTCTCTCTTTCTCTCTCTCTTTCTCTCTCTATCTCTCTCAGTTAATGGACTAGTTTGTAATCAGGCCAACACGGCTTATTATTATCATATTTTTACGAATATCGTTTCATGAAGGTCTTCACTTCTTCTTCTTAGCAATGTCTTGTATACATGGCGATCCAGAGCGCTTATGCATGGTCAGAGCCATATAGGCGGATATGAGGGCTTCGAGAAACGACACCCCATTAACATTTACTACATCATATATTCCTGATTTCTATTGGGTTTACGATTTCCAGTGATTTTTACGACCCTCACTGGGATGAATGATTTAAGAAAATAAATAGAATAAATTACGATACTTAATTATGTTTCTATCCTATTATTTCACCAATAACGATGAAAATGCTCTCAAGGTATACCATGTGTAGATTTAGTGCACGCGCGGGACCCCGCTGTTAACCCTATCATGGCGGAAGCTTGTTATAATAATGAAACAGTTACCAGATACATAGCACATCTTAACTTTTCAAGAGATTCAAGTGATGGGTTAATTTGCCCAAACGTCACTGATAACTCACGAATTAAGGCAAGGGCTCAGTTAACACACTGTACGTTCCATGCACTGCAATGCATTTCATTCCGGAGATGCTATAAATGCTCATTTGGGGCAAGTGTATTTAAATATAACGATGCAGAGACATGAATATTTGAAACATGTACATCTTTCTGATAACAGAGTTGATTTATTGTATGGAAAACATCATAACAGAACATTACGAATACTGTACCTTTATTAATCGTATGTTTATTTCATATGCACTGCTCTGCAATAAACTGTATTAGCATTATTTATAAACTTTATAATAAATATTACTGTATGCACATGTGTACAGCTCCATCAATCAATTCACTTACTATGTTATACAAAACTAAATTATAATAGGATATGCATACTTATAAATTCAACATTTCGATAAAAAATAAAATATTAAAGAAAACAGTTTACTAAAAATATAATTACAAATCCATCCGCAATAATGTTTAAATAACGAAACTTTTCATGTCAATTATTATCTCCCAATAATAATTTATTTACTCCGTTTGAGTTTCGAGATGAAAATATTAAAAATACATTCTAAATATTTGAAATACTTTCTCAAATCAATTGCTAAGTACGCAGTGAATAACACGTCAATTCTACGACAGAGTTTGTCAAAGGCCACTGTTCTAAGAAATATGTCCGAGTTGTTATTCCATAGTTCTTTGAGGAATCCTAGGATATTTATACTAACCGCTCGCTCCATTGCTGCGAGACTAGTCGTCCAGGCGCCTCGAGATAGGCATCTGTGCTTCAAAGGAGCACACGGAATTATAAATTACTATTTCTCCAAATTCGTCCAAATGGGAGGAGTTGGTATTTGATATAGTTATAATTGTGTATGATAACCCGTGATTTATTCAAGTGGTTGGAGTTTGATATGTAGATTGATGTCTGTAGTGATAGTGAAGTTTAATCCCTAGCAGAACAAGACGGAACTATAATCATCGCATTTAAAAAATATAATCTATGTGTGTTATTTAACATTCATAATATTACTTTTGTGCTTTTATTTCTTATTTATGTTAATGTTTTTTATAATTAGTAATATTGTTCAAATGATAAAATTATATACTTCACTGACACTATGTATGAAAATAAAACGTATTTTGATATATTAATATGTTATTCAAGCCGTTTGAATCTATTAAAAATTAAGATATTTGTAATTTCTTCAATAAATTCGCTATTTAATAACAAACGCTAAACAACATAAATATTAAATAAGCTGTTAATAACTAACTATAAAAAAGGTCGAGTTTAGATATTTTATTTCTTTGCTTTGAAATTCGCCTGTGGAAAGACGAGCGATATGCAACGAGAGAGTTTATCTCGTTCATCAGATTTTTATAAACATTTATGACCAAGATCACATTTCCTGTAAAATCCGACTCATTTTCCCAGCTAGCGCCGACTGTCAACTATGGATAACAAATAGTCTATAAACTAAATTTACTGCTTCCGTCTTATTTCTCGAAACAAACTAGCGTAGTGATGAAAGAAATGCGTTAAAAATGGTATGTCAATCAATACCTGTTTTACAGAGAGATCGGGGTGTCATAGAAGTTGTTCTCAGTTAAACTGCAGAAAAGGAAAAAGAAATAGAACGTAGCAATTTGGAAGCGAAAATAAACTGATTTAATCTAGGATAAAAATTACATGATTTTCGTCGGCACTTGGATTATATTTATTTTAAAATGTATTCAAGTTTTAACATGCAGTGAACACTAAATAGATGGCCACCTATTTACTAAATTTACTAATATTCTTTTCTGAAAATGAATAAAACAATATCAGCGTATTTTTTAGGAACTGCACAGTGAAATCAAGATATTTGCTGGCGACCGTAAGTGTAAGATTATGTCATAAATGTTATAGCTTAGATAGTATGCTGTAATTAAAATAACAAACTACTACAACAAAATTAACCTCTTTTTTAAAAATATAAAATAGCAGGACATTTAAGAATTTAAGATTACCATATAATAATATTCGGGGGGAAAAAGGAAATAATATTATATATATTTTTATTCCAATTTGAAAATATTCAAAGTGTCTACAATTTATAAACAGATATACAGCAATATGCGTCTACTGGAATTGTATTCACCGATTCTTTTTAGAAATATTTATTTTTAATAACAAAGGTAGGGGCCTAGACTACACCAAAATATTTTGCAATTCAGATATTAGTCTGCTAGTATACTTATATTTAAAATAGACCCTCCGTAGTGGCATTTAAAAAAATATTACTAATATTTCTTTTGTAGTAAGAAAAAGACACCAACATGTTTTGCAATTCAGATATTATTCTCATAATTTATATTACCCTGCGTAGTGGCATTTTAAAAATGTTATTAACATTGAAATGTACACAATACGGAAGCACGTCAAAGTCGGCGTGTCGTCACGTGGTTCACAGACACTGTTGTAGATAGCATCAAGCCTGGCCAATACGCTCTGCCGTCACTAGGGGGTGGTAGAAGTGCGCCACGTGCCTGGAATATATACCAGACACTCTCATGCCTGCAAAAAACGGGGGTCTGGATAATACCATGCCGCAATTTAGTAAAGTGACTAGAGAGAAAGACTGATTTAGGCCTCCCTAATACATCTGTCAACGCTACACTTTAAACAGATACACAGCAATTCGTCAGTTGCGTATGCTGGAATTTCATTCACAGAGAAAACAGATAAATACGTGCATTTTTTAATTTTATAAATTTGTTACATATTCACAATTTATATTAAAATATTATTAACAAAACACATTTTATTTTCCTTTCTTTCTTAAATTTGAAAAGGCGCACGCGTAAAAAGTTACATTCGTCATGATTTGGATTCGGATTTTAATTTACAAACCTCCAAAATAAAATGTCCTAATGATTCAGTATTTTCTATTTAGTATTTTGTATATGTGGATTTTTTTTCTCTTCTCCAAAAGTAATTTGTATCATGTTATATAGGCCTGCATTCACATTAACGCATAAGATTTCGCTTTGACATTGTGCGTTATATGTATATTTAGTTACTCGTTAAATAATATTTTATACGATTTTTAAGCAAAGCTTTGTAATTCTAAGCTGTTGACGGTTTTTATTTTTATTATACATATGTACGTACATTTGTTTTACTTGTTCCGAAAGTCCCAACTTTGAGGCACACTCTCCGATAATGTACTCATATTTGTATGATGGTTCCAATATTAAATTCTTTGTTGGCATTGATGTTGGCATTACGTTTTCCAATGGATAAGTTTCCATGCCCTCTTGTCAGTGTTTTCAAAACAAGGTCTACGTACTTATATAATCGTGATAACAAATATTTTGTGTAAGCAGTGTGCATGTGTTTTTATTCAACATACCGGCATCTAAATAATTATTCTATGCATTTTAATGTAATTATCATTGCTAACTTTAGAAGTGAATATATATGAATTAAACTAACTTATTTTGACATTCGTCTTCCACGCTGATCGTCTTTCCCACGTGTGTCTGATTTTCACGTGTGATGTTTAGTCTTATTATAGCATCATTCGTCTATATTATGAATATAAATATACATTGTAATAGTAAATATGAAACACAGGTATATGCCAGTTTTCAATATGTTAAGCAGTTTTATTTGACTCGAGACTGCAAGTAACCTATGTACAGAACCTTTATTTTTAGCAACATAATTATATATCTGAATACTTATTTGAATTAAACAAATATATTCTTCTTATACCAAAGATTTCAAATGCTACAATAAAATATATATTTAAATCAACTATCGTATCGCGATTCTTAAACACCAAGTTATTGTAAGCTTTTAGCTTTGTCCGTCTATGTTTAACGGTGGAAGTTTGTGGCACCCCTGTAGTTGAGAGATAGCAAGAGAATGTGTTCTCAGGCCCCTACCCTTCGAGATGTCGAACCCTGTGAGGTATAACACGGTCTCCGGCGAGTTCCACGTGTAGTAAAACGCATGTCTTTCACTACGTATTTACCCACACATATTTCCTCGCGTTCTTCAATTTAACCGGCGCACCATGCGGTAGTTTCCTTCCCCCAATCCACAGCCCCCAATCCCCATACCCATCTCGAGTTATGAACCCAAGAACTAAACACTTACAATTGGATCGCATTTGACGTGAAGTTCTTCTTCTCGAAATGAGATTCTTTTCCCATGGTGTGTTTTTTTCTCCAACCAGCACTGTCGAGATTTAAACATGTACGTTTATGTGTATACAAATTGCATCCCAGCTAGGAGTCGTCTTGTCTGAATAATTCTTGAGAGAATGATGTACGTTAATTAGACAGGAAGTTGCAATGGCTTTACAAGTGCCGAGGTGAGAGCGGTTCGTGTGGTGTAAGCGGCGGAGGGATACGACTAGCGGCTAGTCCGGGGGAAGACAACTCTGCGTGGAGTTATTACCCGTTGCGGGTCGTTTGTTCGTATCCGTCATCTATGCACGTGTTCCGTCCCGTAAATGAACCGAGCCATAATCTTAATCAGTGTGTCTTAACTGCTAACTAACTGTAGCGAGGCGTTAATTAGCCACCCTTTGGCGTGTCAAAGGTCGCTTCCGGTGCATGCGTGGTGCACATGCTTTAACGGTAACGTACGCTACATGTAACGTAGCGGTCACCTTTACAGGGCAGGTGGTACCGACATATTCCTTGTCATTCTTTATTTCTCCCCTCCCTCCCTCCCCTCCCTCTCTCTCTCTCTCTCTCTCTCTCTCTCTCTCTCTCTCTCTCTCTCTCTCTCCTTACTATCACTAACTGACCTTATCTATTTATCTATCACTATCATTTTCATTTTTCCCCCTCTCTCCCTCTCTATCTCTCTTTCTCTCTCTCGTGCACTTGTGGGTATAAATTAAATTGCAAATATATATTTCATTGTTGTTCTAATTCCAATATTACAAGATACTAAATACCTTATGTGATGTAATAGGCTAGTGTCGTACAAAGAACGACCACTCTCATTACATCCGGTGACGTTAAACTGTCATGGCGGTGTCTCCAGGACACCCACCAGCGTGTCAGATTCTCAGAAAGCTACACATATCAGCCAGGGTCGTTCTGATTGCGATAAATACACGGCAGATGTCCTGAAATCAATAAATTCAGCTCCGTCGCCGTACTGTCGTCGGTGAATGTTGTCGGGGCATGCCAGAAATGTATACGGTGACATTTAGGGAGAAGTTGGAGACTTAAAAAACGAGGGTATATAACTTTAAAGGGCATATGTATAAGAACCAATGAGGAACTATGTATATAAACTTTGACACAGGACCACGTGCACAGATAAAAACCTATCAAGAAATCGTGACACGTGACTTGCCACCCAGTAGAAAAAAATGTCATCGTGTGCATTGAGATAATTATGTTGAGGTCATTATCTAAAAGGTTGTAAGATTTACTTCTGTAGTGTTGTACTATGTTTAGAGATCGGTTTACATCCGTTTTACACTTAACTAGATGAAACGACTAAAATGTGTTATTTTGTTCTTTTTCAGGAATCTCCAAATTCGTATGATAGCGACTCTTCCAATCCCGACAAGAAAGCCAAAGGACGAACAGGGTGGCCGCAACATGTGTGGGCCTCAGAACTCAAAAACTGATGACGTAGTGCACAATATGGAGTCTTAACAGCACACGTTTGTGTTATTTTAACAAAGCACGGATATAATATAGTCTACGAAGGTAGCAACTCTGAATTCACGAGTGTGACTGATTGCGCATATCCCGGAAGTGACGATCGACTAAACCGGAAGTAGCGCATACCGGAAGTTAGCTGGTGGGACGAAATATCGTGCCATGGCGGGAGGTACTTCTGCTTCTAACAGAAGCAACGGATTGAGCGCACAGCGGAATAAAGCCGGGGAAACGGTTCACGTGACAAATTGTTTTCTCCGACAGATGAGAGTGACGGTATCTGAGAGAAGAGACGCCAGGTTATCGCTATCAGCCTAGTGGAGCCGGTAGTCTGAGATGCGACAGTAGGCGAGTCTGATGAATGTCCGCGGGACCAATTCACGGTCGGACAAAAAAGGAGAGGTCGGAATCGAACACAGTGTTAGAACAAAATGTGCTATTTAATCATGCTAACCTACACTTCCATAAATGACTGCAAGTGTAAACATTGAATGATATTAATTTATTTTGGTAAAAAGGTCTTCGTCTCTTGTATTGCAATAACATAGCCTGCCTTTCACGAAGGGGTCGTACTGGTATTTTTGACGTAACTCGAGGCATAGCCTATGTCACTTCCTGTATTAGCATGGTATACGCCCTAATTTAGGCCAGGACTAAAGTAAGACCCGTATTCATGAAACGTAGACCTGGAACCTAAAGTACATTCACATTCAAATTATTCCAGTTTCTAGCTTCATTTATATTTAGCCGGATTATCTATTATTGGATATTCTCGCAGCAAAACAATGCAACACTTTTATTCAGTAATTAATATGTCATGAGGGTACAGTCATTAATGATATTCACAATATCTACCGTAGATCTTGAATTATCACTGAAAAATAAATATCGAGGATCCTATTAGGACACGTTCACCTCGGCTGTCCTAGGGGTGTCCTGTATACATGCGCGAACGCTGCAAATAATTATTGATGTGAACCTTTATATATGATCTCTATACACAGTAGAAGAGACTGAGGGGTGGGTACCCATTGTCTACCTTCCGTACTCTCAGCGAATGTGGATCCTTTCAATATATATATATATATATATATATATATATATATATATATATTATTTCAGCGTGTGTACATTATCATATATTAATTGTTAATATGT
>JAUTBZ010116312.1:0-16364 GCA_032361785.1 Lepetodrilus galriftensis
TAAGAGAGGAAATATGCAAAAGTGATGACTGGATAAGTATACTAACGAAAAGAGGAGATAATCTAAATCTCCTTCAAATAGCCAATAGTATACCTTCTTGTGACTATGCCTACTTGATTAAAGGCTGCTGTTGACTGTGTTGTCATGGTTACAGGTGCACCACAATGGAGACTGGTATCACGTCACACCGTTCTCACTCTTCCATGTGCTGGTCACACTACAAAAGCACCAGGTATGTATATATGGGATATACACTAGTTAGCTCACCTGCATTTACATCCTTTTATTCTTTGTTATTAATAGTATACAGTGTTATATGACAATAGGTATTCATTATGCAACCATGCACATTATTTGGTAAATTAACAATAATTTTTTGTTTTTGACTGGTACATTGACAAGTTTATCAAACCAATTTATGAAACCAGTTTGACTAACCAGTTTGACTAATCAGTTTAACGCTATGTCCAGGGAGTGTCGACCATGTGGAAAGGCCTGGGCAGCATGTTTGTGGTCAGAGGAATCTTTATGGTCAGCGAGACTGTCATTAGCGAGATAACTCCATTACCCAAGTAAGTCGTCATCTACTTCACTACTTGATGACATTAAAGTGTCGTGAGAGATTATTTAATAATGTAATATTCCGAATTGTAGTCGTCGAAAATGAGTGAAAGATTCCTGCAGCGATGTTAAACTCCATTATCAAACTCACTCTCCGATTCGTACGCGGTAAATTATTCTCACTCAATAAGTCCTTATAAGCATTGTTTTTATAAATAGTGCAGTTTTTTAGAAAAGTTAATTAGAAAAGTGTGATTGAAGGCAAACATTGTCAACAATAATAATATTATTGTACGTTATATATTTAAGTATGGTTGAAAGTGTTATAGTACTATCCACTACAGTTTAGCTTATTATTACGATATGCTAAAATCAAGGTAGCTAATTCTAACTCGTGTATTTATTTTCAGAGAGATATCTCGACACAGCTCCTTGAAGAAGTATGGTGAACACCTGCTCCTAAAATCGTGAGTGAAGTGGCTGTGTTGCTCTGTCGATATCTAGGACGTAACGTTTTAAAGGATCTTGAACAGAATCTTCCATTTATAGAAAACACAAAGAATTGTTCTGTCTCGCAATGAACAGTGACTATAGCTATTTTCTACAATATTATAAATAGCCTCTTGGTGTAAAGAGGAGATAACCAGAATCATCCTTTTAGTTTCTGATGTTATTGTCTGCACGCATGTAGAGAACAGCGTCGTTCGACTGTTCATCATCCTGGTCAGTTCTATTACAAGATGTTGGCCATCACTCCCCGAGATCTATGCACACTTCTAGCTTGGAAAACATAGAACTCATTAGCACAGACTGCCAAACTTCTATAGACATGGCAGGAGGTTTTCAATACAAGGGTGTTGTGTTCTTGTTTCAGGTTGTCCTACGGCATCGCGACACCTTTCTTCGCTGCCAGTCTGATTGAGACCATCCAGGTACAGGCTCTCAGTATATGCTAGTAACAAAACTATTTCGGTGTACAGCGAATGTTGAGCTACTCAGAAAAGCAGTTTGTCTTGTGGCACAGTTTGCCAAACGTACTCCTGAAATTGTGATATGGTTTTGTGGCCTTAGTCCTGTATTGTGGTAATTCTGCCCATCACATTATGTTGACATTGTCTGTGATATTACCATCACTACATGCCAATAACATTATAATGCTATCTGTGCCTTGGCTACACATATGGCCACTCTATAAATGCATTATTACTATTATTATTATTATTATTATTATTATTACTATTATTATTACTGTGCTGACACTGTCTGTGTGGTGGTTCCAGAGTGACATCGCTAGTGAGAAGCCCGGCATCCTGGACTCGGTGAAGGAGGGTCTGACCCGGGTGTGTGGGTGGGGCATGCCGCAGTCCACCCGCCTCCTGCCCATCTGGCGCCTCGTGCTGCCCACGGTCGCCTACCAGCTGTCCCACTATGTCATCACCTCCGTCGCCCAGTTTACTGTCACCTCCACCATCCAGTCCGAGCAGCAGGAACTGCAGGTGACTGAGCTGATGTACTTCACTACAGTAGTGTAATCATAATGATGTACTTCACTACAGTAGTGTCTTCATATGATGTACTTCACTACAGTAGTGTTCATATGATGTACTTCACTACAGTAGTGTCTTCATATGATGTACTTCACTACGGTAGTGTCTTCATATGATGTACTTCACTACAGTAGTGTCTTCATATGATGTACTTCACTACAGTAGTGTCTTCATAATGATGTACTTCACTACAGTAGTGTCTTCATATGATGTACTTCACTACAGTAGTGTCTTCATATGATGTACTTCACTACAGTAGTGTCTACATATGATGTACTTCACTACGGTAGTGTCTTCATATGATGTACTTCACTACAGTAGTGTCTTCATATGATGTATTTCACTACAGTGGTGTCTTATTATGATGTACTTCACTACAGTAGTGTCTTCATATGATGTACTTCACTACAGTAGTGTCTTCATATTCCTCTCACTACAGTAGTGTTTTCCTTGGTCACATGTCATCATATATTATATTAAATGGGTGAAAGATTCCCGCAGTGATGTTAAACTCCATATTCACTCACTCACTAGGCATCCTTCATTGTGCCATGCCACTGTTAACCAACATGCCAGTACTAGCATGCCACACTATTCAACATACCATGCACTATAGCCATGCTGTGTGCCACAGGATCATTCAGTGGACCCCAGTGATCCTGGGAAGTCCGTGTACGAGATCTACTTCCCGGACCTGCTGGCGACGTTCACGGGCAATCTGCTGGCGGACCTGATGCTGTATCCCCTGGAGACCGTGCTGCATCGTCTGTACGTGCAGGGCACCCGCACCATCATCGACAACACGGACTCCGGCATCGGCGTGCTTCCCATCAGCACGGGCTACGAGGGCTTCGTGGACTGCTTCAAGAGCATCCTGATGGAGGAAGGGGTGTTCGGCTTCTACAAGGGATTCGGCGCGCTCGTACTGCAGTACGCCATCCACGCCGCCATCTTGAAGTCCGCCAAGTATCTGTTTGAGAAGCTGTCGTTGGAACTGGCTCCAAGGAAACGACATCATACGCCGCAAAGAATGTGTAAGTTTATCCAGAATCGTGTCAAGATCATAACTTAGTTAATTGTGTTGCAAGTCCAAAATAGTTTGTTGTAATCTTTTTGTAAAGGGATGTGGTCAAACTATTATGTTGTTATTGTTTTAATATGATTGTGACTCTATGTGGGGAAATACGAGTCGACTCCTTGATTGCAAGTAATGTAAATGAATGAGAAATATTACCGACTTTTCCTCTTGCAGCCTCGCGTGAATACCCGTATACTTTGTACGGGCAAAGACGTTATTTACAGGGTAATGTCACCTCAAACATCGACATGATAGATGTAGAAGTAGATATTGTTTTTGGAGAGCTGCATTTTGAATATTTTGTTTATTTAAGATACCCAAAGTCTTAGATGTTGTCCTTTTAATTCTATGCTTGTGGATTTCTGTTTGCTATGTTGACGTGTAGCATGAGTCAGTTGGAGTGTCGAGTTCTCAGTTGGAGTGTCGGGTTTTCTGCATGTTGGAGTGTCGGGTTCTAACTCCTAACTCTGGTTGTGTGAATCGTAGACATTGCTGGGTCATGATGACCTACCCTAACTGTGGACATCCATAACGTTGCTTTTATAGAAAATGTTTCTTTGGCAGAGTTGGTGCGTATAGGTGAAATATTTCTTCTGGACCAATTCATTGGCAGATATTAGTAGACATTTATGTAGAGTTATATAGACGATTATGTGTAGCAAAGTTAGTATTGAAGCGTCATTTTGGTTCAAGTATAACTGATCATTGGAATTGCACATTTTCTAAAAGCAACCAATTTCTCTCCGATACAAGAATGGTTTAGCGTAACAATTTGTAAACATATATTTCCAATGTTTGTTTGTGTGTTGCCACTACTAATCCAGGACTTGTTCCCACAGGTTTTCAATGTGGTCTGTAACATTAAGGATGGGGATCTAAAACATTTGAGATGGAACATTAAGGACAAGCGATACCTGATTTGGAGCACTTAGCGACTTACTCACATCTATAGAGATTAAAACACATATGATTTTGATTCTGTAAATGTTTATTACATAGTTCTTTCTGTATTTCTATGTATCATCATTTTTTATCTGAAATAATTTAAGATTTAGGTCCGTTATCTGGTTAGCATGGCTATGAATTGCGTTAAAAATATTAAATCCACTTCGATCAAAGATAATACAACTTGGTTTCATACAATTTTGAGCCATCCAACAATTACCGTTTCTGATACTCATTGCATGCTCCTGCTTCTAAATGCTTATGGTTTTATTGAAGATTGGAATGCTATTGCTAACAATAGTGCTGACCATGACTGATGCACGGTATCAAACAAGCCTGTCGCTTTATAGGAACTCATTTATATACATTTATCAACGTATCTATATATATGTAGAATTTAAAGCTGATAAGAAAATTAAATTTATCAGTCAACAATTACTATTTTTCAAGCAGTCTAAATTTGAATGAAATCACAAATAATGCAGTAGTTTGTTATTATGTTTCCAATATGCTGTTGGATTTCTATAGTGTTGGTACTTTAATGTATATGTCTGAAAAATCATTTAAAATAGAAAATGTGACATTTAAAAAAATTTTTATGTACTGGTTATTTAGACTAGTATTATTTTCTTTTCTCAGAATTGTGTATCATTCCATGAAGGTCTTGTATCTACGAAGAGACCACAGCACTTTTGTATTTATCTTGTCTACTGATCACTACCAGCGTATGCAGGATCACAGATTGTTGTCGGTCAACTAGATATAAAAGTGACTAGATTTTTGTTTATTTTCAGCCTCGCCAAGGTACCAGCCATAGCAGGGTGGGCCTGTCGCCGAGAACCACTCGACCTAGCTCCTAGTTGAACATACCATACTTAGAAATGATTAATTAGAATATATGTGAATTATTAGCATCATGGAGAAGTATTAGAATGGTATGACAAATTTATCTTCTAGGACTCATAAATTTGCATATAAATGATGTGAAATCAAGTGTCGTATTCAGCCATATTGACTATGAATAATTCAGTCAAGGGAATCTTGAAAGTAGAATGTAGGACTTAGGAAGCCAATGTGGGAGATATGTTTCCTTCCCTACTGATCATGATAGGGTCCATGGTTTACAGGGTGGAGTTATCACCCTTGGCTCATCAATACCAGCTACGGTTCTCAGTGGTTTCAATAGGTGCCGGCAACCGGCAAAATTGTCCGTCTATTTAGGAGTATTTCCATAATATTGCTGTCTACTTTCAATCTTGCTGATACTACTTTGTATGATTTATGCAGGTCTTTTGCCTCTTACTTTTGCTACTCTGCCACCTACTTCTGATTCTACTGAAACCACTGGGGTTCTACACTGACCAGCCATGACATGATTAAGATTAATAATCTTCAAGGCAGATCTGAACACCCAATTCAAACCAAACAAATTATTTTAGAAGCCTAGTCATTGCTTTACTTCCAAAACAGTGGACATTTAACATATTTATTGTAAGACTTTGATCAGCCTAGCATGGCCCATATTTTCATTACTGTACATGTAGAACTATTGGGATAACATGTAGAATGTATATATAAGCACAGTAAATGTTCTACAACCTACTCAGTAGCTACTTGTTCAGTATGTAGTGTATTGGATTGTGCACCATGTTCTGTGTCTACGAATAGCAGCCATCATCAGAGTATCTAGTAGCTAACTGTCGTCATATTCAATGTTAATAAGAGATTTTTGATTGATTGAATTAATATAATATATCGGATATTATCCGTGATATATGTAGTATATTTATGAAATAGTTTCCTTGTTTATGTGATGTGTTATAAAGAGGACTTTTCATATCACTGTACACAGGCAATAAAAGACAGTGGGCCTTTAAGACGGCTTGTTTACATTGACACACATTATGTACATTGTTGTACATTTCAGATCAATAGAAGCACACATATCTCATTTCCTGGAGATGGCAACAGTCATTACAGTTGTATTTATTAGTATATATTTGCCATAAAAAAGTATGTATTTAGTCATCAGCTAGTTATTAAAGTAGGTTTCCACAGTTCAATGAAATTTATTCTTTATTTATCTTAAACTGGGCAAGTTTCAAATGACCTAATTTATTTCATATGTTATGGTACTGTATGCCAACTAATATAAAAATATAAGATATATTTGTGCATTAATAAAATACATATTTGTTATAATAATAATATTTAATTAAATAAGAATCGGTTATATTATAGTATATTATTATCTTCACAACTTTAAAAGTACTATATTTATATATAATTTTGTTCAACACAAATATATTTTTATGGTCTCGAAGTATTTTCTAGGTATTAAAGTATGATTAATACTGAATATATCGAAATAATTGAAAGTTAATGAATCATAAGGGCCGATATCGTTGAAATAAATTTGAAATGATTCACGTCAACCCACAGGGACAGCCATGTTGAATAACATTACCTACTTTTAATATTTGCAAGTGAAATGATATTGTTAAAGTCATAAAGGTTGATATATAATATTTACATGATATATCAGTATATATTTTTTCTTTTTGAGGATGGAATATTTGGCCTAACTTTGAAAATATATAATGATTAAAAAAAAATTGTATTGATTCGTAGCACTAGCAGATTTGTCCTTTTATAGAATGTGTAATTGTACCTATGTTTGTTATTACTGAAATGACTGAAGCAGTGCGAGCACTATAAGATTACAATAAGGAGAACTCATTCATAGTTGAAGAAGGCAATATGGGATAAAGTTCCCCCTCATTATAACGCTACCAATTGGTATATAACAATAAACATAGCCTTTCACCAGCTCCAATTTTTAGCCTCATATGAACTGACAGTTATTACGATTAGGTGGCATATTTCAAGTTTTACAATTATTAGCAAATATGGGCATGACGAGGGTATAACGAGGGGAAAAGATCAGTGATAATGGGGTCTATTTATAATCATGCTAGGTTTTACATTGGCTTTCCCTCAGTGACTGTTTACAGAGTATTCCAGCTTTGCCAAGCCTGTGAGGTTGTACTTGTCATTTTGTGACATTTCCCTGCCTTAGCTTATCTTCAAAGAAATAATTAGGAATGTCTAATCAATTTCAAACATATAATTTAATTTTCAGGGGAAAATGTCAGATACAAAATATTTATAAACGTATATTATAAGGAGATGTGTTGGTATGTTGATTTTTATTTTCAAGCACATGATATTGGCCTCGTTAGATTTTGAATATATTTTATAGATTTGAAGAGAGAGAAAATATCGTTCTCTAAAGTATTGTTATTTCTGTAAGGTATAAATAGAAAGTCGCTCAGTTAAATCTAATTTCACGAATCCACATTAACATATTTTATTTACTTAATTTTTTCCCATTTGCAACTACAAAAATACATAGATTTCTTTCTACAGCAAATATTTAATTTACAATTTAACCATCGGAATTTCATTTTGCAATAATTTTTATTTCAACATCACATATTTCAGTTCACAAAATTCAAAGATATATTTTTCGTAGCAAATCTTTAGAAAATATTTGCTGGTAAGTAGTTATAGTTGTATTTGGTAGTGTGCAACAGGCATGATATATTATGTACATGATATGTACAACATCTGAACCATCTGAACGTTGCAACAAACTCCGCACACTGGTTAAACAGATGTTAGCCATTATGCGGAGCTCACCACATGTCCAATAAACAGCCTGTTCATGAAGTACGTCTGAAAATTGATATCCGCAGTTCGTGGCTTTGACAAGAAATTCAGTCAATTTGGAACAGAAATATGTTTTGTTTTAAATCGTGGAAAAGGGGATGGAGTTTAACATTTAGTCATCGGTTAATACTAAAAAAAATATACATACCTTTCAAATCTTTCACGTATCTATATTAGAATAGATGCATGCGTTTCCATGAATATTACAGTAAAGTTTTATATTTATTAATATTATCTATTTTATTGAAACTAATTTCATCTATTATTAAAATAAAACATAGTTTTAATATTTCACTGCATAACATATATGCGCAATATGGTTTGACATGTTTGAATTATGATTATGATCAGAAAATATATTACAGTATTTTCAGTTAAATATTATATACCAGTATATGTGTAAAGTATTAACACTGTTTACTTAATCAAGACCTGCCTGTGATGCTATCTAATGCAATCAATAGACGCAATTACTTTATAACGCCAAATTACTTTTTATTGTCAGTAGCCTTAATTACCTAATAGCTAATGAGCAGCCATGGACATTTTGTCTACTGGTGGGTGGCATGTTTGAGGGAACCCGCCATCAATGTATCACGGGTCTGTGTTAGGGTTTCAGGGATACGCATGGCCCGTTCTGTGTTGTGGAAATTCAATACAGATCGCGGGGTCACAAATGTTACATTCCTTTTATGTCACATTTTCCTGTCACCGTTGAAATGTACATAGTCCGTATCACTGGAGTGACACATTGAAATTGGCAATAACGTGGCTATTGATACAATCTGTTGTTTGCGGAATATAACAACATTTAATTTTCTTATTTTAATTCTGATTCATGGTAGTATTTCCATTTCATGACACACATTTTTTTCTCTCTCTTATTTTCATTCAGATTCATGATAGAATTTCATTTCATATTTATTTAATTCCTACCGGTATATTTTGTTTTCACAAACATGAATAAGAAACAATTATTCTAATGTCAATGTCGATATTATTTGATCAAAGAGTTAGTGAATACAAATATAAATTGTATTAAGGACAACCCATGAGTTTCTCTACAAACATTTTCACAGAGCTGTTTAAAAAAATTACCACGTATGCTTAAAAGCGTCTGAGTTATTCAGAAATTGATTACTAGGACAGAATCCAAATCTGTCCCTATTTTACTCAGGAATCCGCGTAGACAAGTGGTTCGGAGTCTTCATCATGTTCATGTGATATCAAGAACACATTTCATTGGTCTTTGGTTCCTGCAAGCTCCACACACTGTGTAAATGTCGGAACCACTCCTGTAACCGTTCTTTTAACCCTCTCCCTGCTGGATTAGGCACAGGCAGTTGCTCTTAGAGGGCATCTCTGGTTGCCTTCAGCATGAAGAGGGTTAAAGCTACGCAATACCGCCTCTAAAATTCAATGTTGTATAATCAGTGCATTAGAAAACCGATATTGTGGTACTTATTTATTGATTGCGTTACTTTTTGTTACTTTTTGTAATTATTATCATAATATTGTGTATACCGGTAGTTATTGATACAAGTTTGTATTTTCCCAGAGAAATATTTATCTCATTATCAAATTTATAACATAAACGTGGTAAATGCATTTTATTATTCTCAATTCTGGAGAAAAGTAAGAAGATATAGATGAGTTGTATCTATCATTATAAATAGCATATAAAATAAAATAGGAAGGATACACATTTAACAATAAGATATTGCATGTATATGGCTCATTTTTATATAGCTCATAAGTAACTTATGGCATTTATGACAAATATATATATACCGGTATATAGAATTGTATTTGAAATTATATCGCTAAACATAATACTAGCATACTAAAAATAAAAAATAAATTGATTTTTTTTTTAGCCTCCTCAATCATATCAATCTACCAACGTATATATTGTCATTTTTAAGTTCTTGCCTACTTTTTAAATATTTTTTTTTAACCAATTACATCTAGTAGTCCACGTCTATCATTCACGTTAAGTAAACAGACATGTAACTGACAGGCTATATTTATTGAGTACTGAGGCTGTTGCTAAGTGCTGTATTATTACATAATGAAAGGTAATTCCAGTGATTTTCTGCAACCAACAAATGTCACAACATCTACTTGGCTTGAATTAGTGACCAGCCGGATTAATAGTATTAATAATTAACACAAAGCATGCAATTAGTACTGATTATATCTATCATTGTATCAAGTAAATGTACATTAAAAATTTAGATAATAAATAAGACATTTTTAGGTGTGGAAGTTCAGTGTGGCCTAATGAAGTTCATATGGTATTGACTGTATTTAAAGTAGAGGTTGAATATTTATGGTTTTGGAAAGTTACACTTCAACCAAATGTATGTCACACATCAGTCACACAGTCATACAGTCACACATCAGTCATACATCATTCACACATCATTCACACATCATTCACACATTATTCACACATCAGTCCATTTGTCACGCAACAGTCACACATCAGTCACAGATATCGGCCAAATAATAGTCACATAGCCAAACAATAGTCACAAATGGTCACAAGCCACATATCAGCCACAATATCAGCAACACAGCTAAACATCAGCCACATCATTGGTCACAACACCAGCTACAACACCAACCAATCATGAGTCACAGCATCAGCTACAACAAACCAATCATGAGTCACAACATCGGTCACAACATCAGCCAAATATTAGCCACATATCAGTCTCACATCAGCCAATCATCAGCCACACAGTCACACCTGTTGGTGCCATTCTCTGTACACATGGTACATAGGGACCATGATGGATGTTCCAGTCTTGTCTAGTACCAGAGATCAGATTTCAAACTAGGCAGACATTTTACATGTTAACCTTCACCATGCTGGGGGCGACTATGAGAGCAGTGATTTATTTTTTAATCATGGAGCAGGTAAAGGTTTACAGAATGCAATAACTGCTACTATAAAGCAAAATTGCACAAGTTTTAGTTGTGTATTAAAAAAATATTGCTATTTATCTGATACTGGATTCAAATATAACATTTTTTATTTATGATTGTCTGTGAATATTGGAATGTTATTTTTCTTAAGTTTATAGTACATTATTTATTTTATTTAAAAAAAATTTAATGTTCATGTTTAGAGCCGCTTTCAAGATTGTTTCACTTATTTATACATAACTACTGGTTGTATGAAGTTGAATTAGTAATATTCTACTTTTAGTACTAAGATAACTACATTTAGATCTTCCTCATTGAGGTAAAATTTGCATGGTTGAATACTTTCGTCTTGCATGAGCAACTGATCTTTCAGATACAGCCATTTTTTTTCAGAATAATAAATCCTCAGATACTATAATATTTGACCTAATATAATTTTTCATGACTAATATCTTATTCGGAATAAAATTATTAAAAAACTACAGTGCCTGTTGGCTCATTTGTGTTGAATGACAATCTTTTCATTTTATTGTAATAAAAATAACATCAGCAAACAAAATACTGAATTTATTCATGTGGACTAACTACCGGTAGTATAAGAGAAAACAAATTCCAATTTGTAACAGAAATCGGTGAGCACATATATTTATTTATGTCTTCTTTCTGAATCGGGTGAAACGTACACTGTGTGTATGATATAATTAACATAAGCACCCTTCTATGGTAGGGGGTAATCAATAGCTTTGGCTATAGATCATTTCCCCACTTGTCTTATGTGGATAAAGATTGGGTTGCTGTCGTTGTACAATGCCTATTGATTACAATGTATTTCAGGTCTGGGCTACCCTGTGTGAAGGCATTGTTTCAACGCTTTTGAAATATACATGAAATATACAACCTCCACTGATTTCACTTGTCAGTTGATTTTTTATTATTTATTGAATTATTTTTAATTGACACTGGTGGTGATTTTACTCCAGTTTTTAGATTGTTTAAGTCTATGTATAATCTAATTGAATATTTATATAATGTATATAGTCAGAAAATAAGAACACAAAGACATTTGTTTTCTTATCCATATTATGCTATCTTTGGTCGAGATGTGTTTTATGAGTGTGGGTTACAAGAACAAAATCTGTTTACAATCTCAGTTTTATTTGCGTAATAATATCAATATTTATGTAGGGAGTGAGTTTACGTAACGTAATGTCAATGCTACATCTGTGTTAGGATTTCAGCGATATTATTGCAATGCTTAAAGGGGGAAGATAACCTGCAACATCTATATAAGAACAATCTCTGGTGCAGTTAACCCAGGGATTTTTAAAATATATGTGTACTGTAAGCAGACACTAAATATATATAGCCCTACATGTGAAATTGTATGGTCTACTCTGTAGAGAAGATATCATGATAACCTAGGATTTGTTTATAGTCTAAAACTGCAATTTATTTTAAATAATGTTGATTTCAAAATATAATTATGATATATTACCAAGCTAGTTATAAGATACATTGATTTTTATTACCACGCACAACATGCATAACATGCATCATTAAATAAATAAATATTATTTAAACATCTATTTTGTTAAACCTATTAGAAAAAAAAATTGCATTATTATACACACATGTACAATACTGTACTGTAACAATATTACTAGTATGATGCAATTTTTGTCACTATCGCATCAGGACGACCCAATAGCTCATTAATATTACAACAATTTCCTTATCGACCAAGACATGCAATCTCGAGGTCCTTATACTGGAGCAAGGACATCCATGCCCATCTCGGCTTACTGGTCATTTCGGCTTACTGGTCATTTCAGCCCACTGGTCATTGTGCTAGCCTGGGGGGATGGTCAGTGGACATTTCCAACCCTCCTAATGAAAAAAAAATCCTGCTGCTAGCGCTACCACAACTCACTGTTATCTAGAGTGACAGCTGTGAAACCAATGTATATTACTTCCCTCGTTATAACGCCATGGATTATGCAACAAAATGTCGTGGATTTCGAGAGGTCTATCTTTACATGCTTACATTTCTTTTCAAACTGAGGAAAATTTGTTTCTAAATATGGAAAATATTTTTTTGATATAATTGCAACAGCTGTATGAGGGATGTGTTATAATGAGGGGAGATGAAATTTATCCCAATTTTTCATGCTAGTTTCCTCTCTGTTTGTGATTAGCTTTTTCCTGATTGGAAGAACCTGTTGGTTTTCATTTAATGCAGCGGCATAAAATAATACATTCCGTGCAGTTTGACTGAAATAGTTTCAAATGATTTAAGAGAAACGTTAAATCATTTGTTGGAAGCATCAATTCTAAGGAATATTTACCTGTTTTGAAATAAATATTTTAACTCATAATGATATTCAATGAATTTACTATAATAATTCATTATAAACACCCATCATATTTAACATTACCATACTAAATAAGGAGCTAACTATTACTCTTCATATATCTAACTCATATATTTGTTATTTTAATGCTATGTAGTATGTCAGTACTAGTTGGTGTTCACAGGTTTACTGTAACATTGAGCAATAAATTGACAAGTAATGATATAAGTGAAAGAATCTTGAAAGTGGCTCTATACCCCAATTAACAAATAATACTGATAATAAAATTTTACAGCATTTATGTTACCTTCAGCGGGGAGAGCGTTAAGCATTGAAATAATATTGTCAAATTTCTGGTGACATTTGCCAAGGCACAAGTTGGTAAAATTTACGAGAACAAATAAATGGTGCAACTGCAAGAATTCATTGTTCAGGATTGATTCTAATAAGTGGCTGCAATCTTGGAAGGAATCCCAATGTAAATGCATCCATTACCCTGTGACTTGGATAAAGCACCTGAGGCACAAATTACCTCGCATTCAGTATAGATTTAGTGAATATGTACAAATCCCTTATTAACATATTAGATAAGCAATCCTTTTGGAAACGTCTTGATATAACGTACGTATCATAGCAATAACATAAATATATAATACTTAAATAATACTTCATAATTTTGTTGGTTATCATTTACCGGTATATAATTTTTGTTAGTGTCGCTTTAATCATTATAGATAAAGTTCTACCTTTGAAAAAAAAATGTTGATCTAAGTTTCTTTTGATATTTCCTGACTGCTTCTTGGTGCAAGATGCACTTTGAATTAACCTTTGAAAAAAACCTTATCTTATTGCATCCAGAAATCCAGAGAAGATTGGTAAAACTGATAAAATTTATATATTTTGTGAAATAGTAAAGGAATTTTAAAATAACATAAATATATTTAAAGAAAAATATACTTATAGATATAACTTCTGAATGTTGATGTTCAGATATTCACAGTAAAAAAAAAGTATAAAGATTTTTTTTAATACACTGCATAGCGTTGTATGTGTTGTTATAAATAGGAGTGATTTATTTTATTTTAATTTATTTTAATTTATTTTAATTTATTTTATTTTATTTTATTTTATTTTATTTTATTTTATTTTATTTTTATTTTATTTTATTTTACCTTATTTTATTTTATTTTTTAAATTATTTTTTATTTTATTTTATTTTATTTTATTTCATTCATTCATTCATTCATTCATTCATTCATTCATTCATTCATTCATTCATTCATTCATTCATTCATTTCAATTAGTGATTTAGTTATTCATTCATTCATTTGTATTATTTTTATTATTTATTTGAGGGATTGGGGAAATATATCAGTTGAATGGTCATTGTTGTGTTCCTGGCACAATTTCCTGTTCCGCGTTCAAATCCTGCCCAGAGGCTTGATGTTGTCTCGGAATCATGAATTATTGGAAAATGGTTCCTGGAAGACATGGGACCTAATCTGTATGCATAATGTCCAATTATCAGCACAATTTGGTCGCCTGCATCAGCCCTGGCTTATGGATTTTACGGTCACACATGATGGAATAAATTAATATTCATCTGGTCAACAAGGTTATGAAACATCTTTTTAGTACAATTTCATACTCAACTCGTGTTTTGCACTCAAATCCAAAATCAAAATGTGAGTATGAAATCGTACTCAAAAAGATTTCATAATATAGCCATAGGGTCTTATTTCTTAAATCGATATACAATGTTCATTCCAGAAATTCATGTGAAGTATTCCAAGTGGGTTTTTACAATTTTTGTAATTTTCTTTTAATTTCTAAAAATAATGATAACCAATATGATATTAGGTGTTACGTTTTTAGTGCTTTTTGAAGACATCTCTCACAGGAATGAGATCAAAGATTTGGGGTCATAAGCATTGAGGAGTGGCGTTGGAGAAATCCACAGCCGTAATTATATTGGTATCGATCTGACAGCCTGTGTTGTTCTGTAACAACTTTAGGAGATAGGCTTTTTAGACACATCTAATGATTAATGTCGCATTATTTTCAATATTATGTGGTGGCTACTTCGAAAGACTGTTTGGATTATTGTGTTATTCGATGCTGAATTAAGAGGCCTGTGTTTGTTTATTTATCGATGGTTACTTTTATGGGATGGAATACCAGCCTACTGGGACTAATTCAGTCTCATTTCTCATTTACTTGAGTGTATCCGTTCTATATAAGATTATGTGATTTTAATTAATTTAATATTACAGTAATTTACTGCTATAACATTTAAGTAAGTGTAAAAATAGGAATGTTTTAGGCATTCTGGATTTGTAATTTGTTATCTTTTTATCAAGAAATTGGCTTGAAATTGGAATTATAAATATTTTATGTGCAATCTCAAAAAGTTTAATGTGGTGTTTATAAATCGAAGTTGATTTTATCTGATGAAATATCCTGCTATATTCGTACTAGTCAATATCATGTTAAGTATATAGCTAAGTCAATATACGGTACTATAAGTAAAATGTAATGAGATTTTTGAAACACAGAGGGTATATAATAGAGAGGAGGGAGAGAGAGACAGAGGGAGGGAGGGGAGGGAGAGAAAGAGACACAGGATAGAGAGAGGAGGGAGATAGGTTTTACCATTGTTGGTACCTAAAGTACAGTTTTTCTTCAGCATTGATTGGTTCAGCATTGGGACTGCAGCGTGTGTCCAGTCTTCAGCGCCAGGCTGATGCTGATCAATGCCTATTGTTCCTCAGCCTTGTATAATGCATGATTTTGTCACATCAATGAAGACGATCTGTTTCTATTACACCGTGCTAGATTGCAGAGATGAGTATACTCGATCTCAGGCTTGTCAATTTCACCACTATCTCTGGAAGAGTGGAATATTGTGGCATCACTCATTCAGGAATTTGTCTTAGTTTTGTAAGGAATGTTTGCGCTTCTTTGTGTTTCATTGATTAATGTTAACCGCGACTATTTGGTGTGTACTTAAAAACTGTTGATCTTCTAGTTTGAATTTTGAATTTATTGGACATGTTTGTCTCCATTAATATTTTAGCTATGACATAACTATCTCTTGCATAGCGGAATATTGCAGCATCGCTAATTCAGGAATTGGGGAAATATTTGTGTTTCTGTGTGTTTAAAATGGGGAGGGAAATGGGGATCATCTTAAATAATGCAAGTACTACTTTCTTG
>JAUTBZ010116423.1:0-16363 GCA_032361785.1 Lepetodrilus galriftensis
TTATTTGAATAGAATGTCTCAACAAATGATATCATATACAGTTTATATATATATATATATATATATATATATATATATATATATTTCATCAGTATTGCATTGTAGTCAGTAGACAAAGCAGTTCGTGGTATATCGTGTATACTAGTATGTTTTGGTTTTGTTAAATGACCAACTTCCTGAAACGTTATGGTAACACGTTCATATTCATATTATTTTATTACCATAACGTTTTATTACCTAGGCCTATATGTTGTTGGGTAACAAAAACGCGTGATTCTAATTACCAGTGCTTGAACCCTTCCATATAACATAGGAATTCGCAGTTTTTAAAACTTATAGATGTAGATCTGCAGTGCATTCTACACCGTGCCATGGTGTTATACTCGATATAGTGTAGAAGATTATCTGGTTTTGCTGCCATAGTTCCCGAAACTGATGGCACCAGTGGTCGCGAATCACTCCGTATGGTAGTTGTAGGTCAGGGGTTACACGGCCTCTCAGAGTCTCGCAGATGCACAGAAGAAATCAGGGTTGCCAGTAGCAATCAAAGAGGCTTGAAATACGGATCGTATTTTGTCGGAAATGTTATGGCGGGGAAGATCAAAGGCGAGCAAAACGGCTATGATGGATCGGTTGTAATGACGTCACTTTACGAAACTTTTAATGTCCTTGGCTCAATTTTCAGGGAAGAAACATCTTCTTTGAGATATTATAGTTACACGTATTCCGTTAACTTTGATCTTGTGAGTCATGACCTGGATATTGTTCCATGAAGCATTGGACACAAATATTTCTTTTTAAAAGATAACAATATTATATTTGGAAACATTACGGACATTACTTCTATTTAGTTTTCCGATTTCTTTGAAAATGATCCCGATGAAAAGCATGGTGCAATATCCACGTAATGTAATCAACTGGCAATTTTGTGTTTGTGTTTGTAATCGTAAAAACAAAATTACAACAATTCCCGGATGTTGATCAGTAGTTTATATTCCTGATGATTTTACGTCGTTGATGGAAATTGATTGAAATAGGCTTTGTGGAAATACTTTTAACCATATTTCTGTCACTACGCCCAAGATCTTTATCGAATGTTCCGGTCCCACACGTAAAGGATCAGGCGTATCCTGAATCCAGCGAGCTGCAACAGTGGGAAACATTGTTTTTGAAAACAGAAGACGATCTTCAGATGAATTCGACACCAAGAAACCAACTCTGTGTTTCTTTCAGAATTACACCGCTTCAATTTTGTTTTGCCTCCCAGTATGGTCCGTGAGATATCTGTCAATATTCCTCGTCTGCACATGCGCTGCGGCGGGAGGAGCAACACCTATCAATCATTTTGATTGACAGATTCATGACCTAGGGTTAAGCCGAGTCATAGTTTAGTGACTGGTATAACTGACTTCGTGTTGTACTCTGGCGACTCTTGTTGTTCGTAGCAATTCATTGTGTTAGTATTGAAAATATTATTGTGTAAATTGTTGACGTTGTTTTCAAATGAATCAGCTCCCAACAAAATTGCTAATATTATAAATATTTTATAATGTTTCCAATCCATGTCTAAAATAATACAATAATAAGATTAATAGTTAGATTAATTTAAATTTTAAAAGTTTAATCTAACAAATAATTCATTTTAAAACGTGTGGGTGTTTATGTCTCCTTTAGAATTATGAAGAGATTGCATATTTAATGTTCTTGTGTAACGTTCATCTTTCATTAATGTTGTCTACGACGCATACATTCATAGTTAATCCGGGTAAGAGATTACAAGAAGACAAATGAATTATTCAGCACCGTATCTGTTAGTACGTCCTACAACTGTAAAGCAAGTCTATGTTATGTAAAGCACAATTGTACAGAATAATATAAAGTTGCGACATGTCTCAAAGCGCACGAAAAGAGTGAGTGGTGGATTTATGAAGACAGACATATATGTAACACACATCATTATCTGGTACGATGCTTATCTATTTCCAACATTAACAGCTACTATATATAGTGTCTTGATTGTATGTATTTCGAAATAGAGCGTTTTAATTTAAATGGATAAATTATATATTTTTAAGACATTTCTTCAAAGGTTTTTTTTCATTGAAATATTAGATGTCATCTCAGTTTTCAAACGTATATCTTATCATGGCATTTTTTATTTTTTAAATAGATTTCCTTGAAATGTTTATCCATTATTATTGAAATATTCTATGTCATCTCAGTTTAAAACGTATATCTTAGACTTATCATTGCATTTTTTATTTTTTAATATATTTCCTTAATTATTCATTGATTACCATTGAAATATGCTATGTCATCTCAGTTTAAAACGTATATCTTAGACTTATCATTGCATTTTTTATTTTTTAATATATTTCCTTAAATTATTCATTGATTACCATTGAAATATTCTATGTCATCTGAGTTTAAAACGTATATCTTATCATTGCATTTAGTATTTTTTAAATATATTTCCTCAAATTGTTCATCCATTATCAAACAAATAAACAGTGTTATTCCACTTAAACATTGCGGCCATGTTACATGATTCGATTGAGTACGGGTGTATGGATATCGGGAAAAAATAGTTCCTAGTATTTAACTGCACTCTGTGTCTGGTGATATGGCATTGACAGACAGTAGGGGAGAGATCATCAGTTATCGATCACGTTTTGTCACGTTCAGTGTGATACCTTTCAACGCGAGATTCCACGAGCGTTACGTCCCTTTGATCTCATTTCAAGCGATGTCGATAGCAGTGGAGCTTTCAGTTTACTACCGGCTTTCGTCGTGTCAAATGTATATATCTTTCACTAGTTTGTTTACAATCAATACTCCTCATCAATTGAATGGCTCTTTCAATATGCATATATTTTTTTTACTGATCTCTACTCGTCGATTATGGACAAATTACATTGTCAATTATACACAACATCGTATATCCAGAATCGAAGAAATAGAAATAGTATTTTTTCTTCCGTCTAGAAATAACATGTCCAATGATAATTACCATCTTGTCATTCAGGTACATTTACAAAAGCATAACTGTGGGGTTTATTTTGGTGAATCTATCTGTAAAATGTAAATTATTTTCTTTAATTTTGTATTAGTTTCCAATTCACAATTATTGAGATAATAGTGTGCGCTAATCGTACTTTCGTGTGGCGATAATAGGATAGAAGAAAAATGTTGTTATTGAAATGTAATATATCCGAATGTTTGCAACATTAGTACATCTAAAAGTGTATTGTATAATGTGTATGACATCGCATACAATGCGGTCATTAAGTATATAACAGTGCCGTTAATTACAATTTCATGTATTCTTTCAACCGTGTCTGGTAATGCAATGTATATTGTACAACATGTGGCGATATAGATCGGAATAAGCTATATTTAAATGTTCCATGTAGTATGACATTACAAACTATGAGAATGCATTATCATAATTGTTGGCTTTTTTTCAATTCTCCAATTCAACGCGATAATCCAGCATTTCTTGTTTCAAAAAACGCATAATTATGAAAGTTAGTTTTTTTAATGTTGTTTAAATATCCTACTTTGGCAGTCTTTGCATGGCAGGATGTGTTACTAATAAATACAGTAAACAAGCTTAGCTTACTGTTTCCACCTTTATGTAATGTGACGTGAATACAAAAACAATTACTTGTAAACGGTTTCCTTAAACATAAACAGTGGGCCACGCATCTACATCCAGTGTGTATTTGTATAGTGATGCTTGTTTATGGAGACAGGAGAACAAGCAATATGTCCATGGCTGACATGGCGCGCTCCGCATTAGTTCTCATATCTTCACGGACCAAGTCAATTAGCTCCTCATCTTCTACTAGTTTGGCTTCTTTCTTATCAACCGATGATGTCGTCCAGACAACTGCTTCTAAGTGGTCTGTCCGATTCCCTCTAAAGTCCAGTGTCAATAAGATAATTAAAATCAACAGCTAATTGCAAACCGGCCACTTGTACATTTGAGGTTCCGTGTTTGTTGTCCGATGTCTACATTAGTTTGGGAAATCTTGTTATGGTATGGTTCACGCCGCCTGAAGGGATGTGTCCCCCTTTACCTGGGTGACGGAACTACCCTTAGGGGGACAGGTCGGAGTTACCCTCATAAGTGCCCCTCCCCCCTAGTTCGGTATCCCGTCCACCCACAGCTGCGAATCCTTACCCTCCCAAACAATCGGTCTCGTAGCGGCACTTGACACTGTACAACCGTTCTTATAGTTGCTTCCAGCGATTCTACATTCGTGGCAGGGTGTTACTATCGCCAGGAATCTGAGATGTGTTAATATCGTCGAAGGGAGGAGTTTTATCCCATTCAGGGTCGTTTTAAAGTTTCCCCGGTCCCTCTCGCGTCTCCCTGTCCCTCTCCCTCTGTCTCTCTTTCACCCTCCCCACCCCGGCCAATAGCATGACGGGGTTGACTTCTCTAGAAGTGTGCGTGAGTGTTTACTGTTGAAGATCGTGAACACTCAATACGACAGCCTCGGGACGAAAACAAATTGAATTTAAAGAACGAAGGGAAGTAATTTTATGCCTTTCGTTTGACATTCAACAGTAAAAGGAGTTTTGGTGAAATTGAGAAAAAGCACGATTCGCTATCCGTAATTTTACTTAATTTCTCAAGAGGGTGAGAGAGGTTGGTTCGATTAAAAGTCACAGTCTTCGTAGCGTTAGTTCCTTTGAGACAATAGCTTCTTCGTAGCGTTAGTTCCTTTGAGACAATAGCTATTGTTTAAATAAATAAGTTCCAAAAAACAGAAACCCGTAATGAAAATAATCCGCCACACTTTCCACCTGCAAGTCTGCAGATCGGTTTAATCCACAAAGAGTAAAACTGCGTAGTGTGATAAGTCGCTTCCATAGACTGGAGGCTTTGTTTACCACATCATCAACAAGCCTGTGGGTAGGGTGTTTGGTTTTAGTCTGATTGCATAACTTGATCAGGTGTTCGAACCCCACTGAGACGATACTTTCCTCTCTCCTTTTCATACGAGAGCTCGATTCGGCGGCGTTGAGCGTATTCTAGTCACGTTAATTAATACATAAACAAGAAGGGGGAAAAACGCTCGCCTTGGCTTAGCCCTAAAGAAAATATTTCCACATTCGGTCCTGGAAGGTCAGATGTGACCTCTGGAAAGAATGGAAGCTAAATGTTGATATTAAAGCTCTTGTTAGTGGCGCCAGATCACAGGATTAACATTTCTTCAACATGGCGATACGAGTGCAAATTTAGGATAGATCTTTTGACAGGGTCAAGCTAAAATTGAATCATTTGTTCCTGGAATTTGTGCGCCTGTGAACCTGTCAAGCATCATGGCTTGTTAGAGCTGACAGTTTCTGGTAGGAGTGTCCGTAATGCAACTCTGAGCCAGGTATATTAACACCCGAACAACCATTCGTTCCATTTCGACCATCAGGTTTTGCTCCCTGAGTGCGTCTCAAAGAAAGTTTAATAGGTTCGGATCTATTGCAATTACTGTCCCCGCAGGGATGGTATATCACTCACGCGTGGTTGCAACCGAAAACAATGCTGTGTGTCGACGGAGGACCGGCTTGAATACCTGACGAATCGCTTTAATCAAATAAAGAACAGAGTCCTTGCGATGGTCATTTGACACACAATGGACGTGTCGCATAATTTTCCCGGCCGCTGGTCAGTCTGAGTGGAACACTTACGTCCAGTGTCGGACAGAAGGACATGGTCATTTGGCTGGACAAACAGTCCGCAGACACCACGTGCGCAAATCTTCATAGCTTTTAGATAGCACGGCATCGGAATTTCTATAAATATAAAAAGTTCGACATTCCCTTTCTCTTATATGATTGTTTGATATAGATACTAGTATGGTATGTATACGAATGTTTTCAGTGATATCTATTGTATGGAATCTTGGAACTGGTGATTTGATTTCAACATATTTTCTTGTCACAAATTCAATAGGATCAGACAAAAGCGAAACACTTATCTAAGTCCTCTTCTTGAACTGTTAACGTATTAACTTACTGATCGTGAAGAAACTGAATTTCAATTTAAAATTCAATAAAACCGATTCTATTTTCAACTTACTACGTTTAATGCACATATTTTCAACTGAAATTAAATTTTGACATACTTTCAAAAATTGGTCGTAGTGACACATTTACCGAACAGAAATAGTTCGTTTTACCTCGGGGGTTTAGCTAAAGATCTATGCTTTAACGTATGGCCATTTCAAACTACGATCGCTTTGTGTAAGTGCGCCCATACAACTGGACAGTGACCACCGACGAGGAGGGGAACATCTTCGCCAGGTTTTCGTAACAATGCACGTCACATTTCTAGTTAACATTAGGAAAACACGCGCGTGACACGAGAGAGTGTCGTATTACGGGAGTGTCGGTCTTCTGGGAGAGCGGAGCGGAGTTAGGGGAAGTTCGCGTCTCCGGTCGAAGAGTGATCGAGAGCCCAAAGAAAAACTAAACAACTCGTGTTGGGACCTCCCAGAGAAATATTACACAAATATCCCTTACGTCTGTCCAACAACGTTGACAAATAGGGCCACCTTTTAATGTCGCTGAGTCAGATGTTTCTTTTAAAGATCTAGTTTTGACGGTTGAGCGAGTTTTATTTGGATTTGTGAAGAAAGTTTTCATACCAACTTTGTCAATCAACACATGAAACTTAATTTGTAAATTGATGCTGAATTTGTAATGCAAAGCTGGACGTTGCGATCGAATTACAACAAGCAACACAATTCTAATTAATATAGATTTTTTTATTCTGTATTTCAAACTTTTAATTTACAATATAACGCGAAAACTACACGAAATGTGTTGATTTAACAGTGTGTTCAGATAATTCGCTAATAATAGTACGTTTTCATTTCATTTAATTCCTACGCAACTTCATTTATATATAATTATACACTCCACTGCTCTCAAAGTAGGCTGTGACGCAACTAAATAAATAAAAACGAGTCGTTTCCCAGTATAAGGTAGACAATTTGGGGACACTTGGCGACCAATTCATGTTTGTACCTGTGTTTGATTAGAACGGCGGTCGCCAGTGTCAGTCTTTACGATGTCGTCAACCTACCCCTTATTTACACATCGTAAGGACGAGGGTGCTCTTTAGCAAGGCAATTACAGGCAATAAACCCAAGTGGAAAAGTAACGGACTGTTGACTCGTATGTAAATTAAATCCCATCTGTAGCTACCCCAGCTTCTGTTGAAGTAAGATTTTTTTTATGGCTGTGTTCACACCGATGTACAAGTGACAGACGCACACTGGCATGTACTTAATCAATTAAACACTTACAATATTATTTATATGTACTTTTTCATCTCAATTTTTAGAATACGTGCATTAGCGCGTGTTGTGTGCTATTATGCCGGAGAAGTAGGTGTTTAAATTCGCGTAAATAGAACTTGTGGATAAAAACATCTATTCTTTTCTATTATCCATTTAACATTAATAAGTAGTTTTCTTGATCTGTATCTCAAACCAATTTTACTACTACTACTACTACTACTATACACAAAAACTATTTCCTAACATTTTGTAAACTTTTGTAAATTATATTTTGAATAAGTTAACATGTTTTTCTTAATGGTAATTAAAGGGGTTTCTACGTTAATGTGTTGGTCTATTGTAGTATACAGTGTGCAATACGTTCCTCTAGCTTGAGAGCTGCAAAGCGGAAATAGTCCTATAAAATAGTGTTTAAGATTAGTGCATAAATTACAGAAAATGTGTCAAATGCATGGATAAAGTAAGCTGAGTAAAGTGGGCTGTTTTTTAATTGTATATACATGTATATATATATAACCATTCCTCTGCAGTCTAGATGACCTTAGTGATATGCCAATGCTGCAGCTATTAAATTTATATGCATATTTCATTCTTACACACGCAATTCCCGTGTCCGTATTATGCATATCTCCATTGTATGCTTGGCCTACATGTATATCATAATACGGCACATTAGCGCCTTTAGATATTCACCCCACGTTATTTCACCACCGTGACGAGTTATCTCCACTTAATATTACATAATAGGCCACGTTTTACGTCCAGACTCGTCCGAGGAGAGAGAGTCTTTCACACGGCATCTAACACCGACATCAGGATATACGTTACATTATATATTTCACATTAGCACCATCCGCCGCACGGATTTCATTGCGGCCTCCAGCCAAGAATTATGCACAGTGCATCACGGCGCTGGACGCACGGGCTACGACGAGCGCGTAAACGTACGAATCTCAGTGGGGTGGAGTGTTTAGGCGACAGGGAACCACCCTCGAAATTAGTCTCGGTGCGTCCCTCCCTTAATTGTACCTTTCGTACTTTGTAGAATTAACACGGGACATATTAGACATTGCGCAACCAATGTGTTGTGGCTGTTAACGAGCGATGCAAGGCTACTTTAAATGTAGGCACAACATTTATTTAATTTGACGAGAAATCGTTTCATCTTACACATTGCGATTGGTTCCAGTTTGAGGAAAACGGTGGTTCCTCTTTTGTGAAGACGAAATTAAGATTTATGTGTAAGCAAGTCTAGCATGTTTTGTCTCAACACCTTTAAAGTATTATTAGTATGTAAATAGCTCATATACATACCTATGACCCATTATATATTAGTGTATCTATCTGATTAGCTTCATAGTTCTACTCTAAATGTCTTAATCACCAACACATAAGGAACACATGGTTACTTTCTAATTATGAATAGACTAGTGTATTAATACTAACATATGTATTGCACCAATATCCAAGTGCCCAATAGCGCTGTATAAATGCTTTTAAAGAGAATACATTGATGTGTTGCATGTAACTGGGAATTCCGTTCAAAATTATGCTCCCGCATATTACTACATCATCATATAAAATGCTGTTTGGTCACATTGTGTAATCATCTCATAGGTTTATTTTTAGTGTTGTACCGGTATTGTTTCACAGCTTACATGCAATTCTTGACCTCGAGACTCCGGACACTGAGCAATATGATTACATATCGATAGGCTGGGATACATTATCATTCATTTGACCAAGACAACATACGATGCTTGAGCTAATGATACAGATTCCAGTCATTAGTTATAGATTACAGGGAGTGATTGACGTCTTGACGTATTCTCACACTGTGCATACTTTCTTGTGCCATCCATCGTGTGTTCTTCGTACAGTGTGAGCATTCATAGCATTCTCTGAATGTAGCCGTCGAAGTAAATACTATTCCATAATACGCCCAGAGTAGTAAAGGTGACGTTTTCCTTGATACAAATATATTGAAAAGTAGATTCGAAACACTGATAATTCGAAGTAATAATGAAGACTGAATGTTTATTTAATAATAATCATGGTCCCAGCACTTCGAATTAAATGGATTCCACTGTATTTGTAAATAAACGTATATGCAGCAAGTATGGATATTCGTGTATAAGCACCACGATCTTTCAAGTTAAATGATAATTAAAAACATTCAAAATGAGCATTCCTAAATATTCTGGTAGACAAGTCTATGAATCCTCTAAGTTATATGTTCCAGTATTGTAAGTATGGTACATTATTATTACTGTTACAACATTATCTTGTGCTCATTTCTAAGAGTCGCAGTATTAGCCAAATGGATGTAATTGTGTTTCGACTAATTTGGTTAAAATAGTAAATTCGTTACGTACGATTGCATTTTATTTCATATCTCATTTCCTCGTGTAATCACCACAAGTGCGTGCTTAATACAATATTCTGCTACAGTTGAGATATATTAATCTTTTGGGACAATATATACGTCAAGAGGTACATGTATATCAATACAGGGGAATATTTAACGCACAAAATGTTTCGTATTGAGCTAAGGACGGAACCCTGCCTGCCCCCAATTCATACGCATTTCCCCCATAATTTCGTTGTTTCTCGACAAATAATGTTCTGTATTCTTTGACACAGTGATCATTAGCGTATTTACTTTATATCTAACCAGTGTGACCTATAAACAATACCATCATATTTATTTGTCACGTATGGGTCAGCATACATGCCGGAAGGCCCAGTTTAGTTAGGACTATGTAGGCATAACGGTATAAGAACTTGCTATAGGGCATATGTACAGTCTGACCTTTGACCGCGTAAGAACACTACTTAGTACTTGAAGTAGTGACTTATTCTTAATATGTTTGGCTGTTCGGGTTTCGTGCAAAGTATTCCATGATTCAGCAATGTGTTAAAACCGTGAAGTCTTCATAAAGGGATATGATTAAGAAAAGGATGAAGGTGCGTTCGGAGCAAATCTAAAAGTCAATTTGGCGGAGTTATTGATCACACTTATCACAGATCAAATCAGAGATATCGCCGACTACAAAGGTCACGCCATGATTGACATAAAAAAAAAAGTATACACAAAATATGGAAATTAAAATTCTTTACTTATTCACCCCCGAAGGGTTCGAACTTTTCCTGTTACAAAATTATTTAAATATTGCTTCGGGTTTCCACAGAATGACCCCCGAGTACTAATTTATGTCGGTATTTCCCGGTAGTATAACGAAAATAGCATGGCATAGCAGCTCCCAATAGATGACTGTACTATCTATGATTAATGATATATGGATGAATGATAGCATATAGCATTTTAGAGACAAGCCCGGTAAACGTTGATCCAGCGCTTCTACAATCCTTTTTTTTTACCTTTGTGTTTTTCCTTCAAATATGGTTATTAATAAGCAAAAGTAATAAGTTCAAACTTTTTGTATCTACTTTTTTATTTTAAAATAAAAATGTTTCTTGAAATAACACGTCATGAGAAATTATGTTGTTTCACCAATAAGTTTAGATTTAACTATAATAGTTATTACAGTATCATTCAAGATCAAGTAAACATTAATTAAACACATATATTTTGTAATACAAACTTAAATATATTAGTATTTGTGGTTAGTACCAGTATTTGTTTTTCCTTCTGTAGGGAATACCAAGACAAAGGCAATGCTTCTTGACATTGCCAGTGTCAGGCATGTCCATTGTCTCGTGTTGATATTATTGTCTGGAGTATAAGAAATGTGTGAAAAGTAGTCTAAAATAGGTTATTAAGGGTATTTTGGAGCAATATAGTCGACATTGCATGCTATGCCTATTTACTTAGACATGCCGTACGTCTGAGTGTTGTGGAATACCATACTCTCTCATAGGTTCACAAAGCATAAGCTTTTGGGCAAATAACATTTTATAAAGCTTCCATTGAACTAATTGAGGGGCCTCTGCTAATCGGGCTAGTTTTTGGTGTGATGGGATTACAATGGACCCCTGTTGAAAGGGGCAGAGCTAAAGGGATAAAATACGAACCGCCGGTTAAGCTCGTCAGTCTGGACCAATCAGATCGCTCGTTACATCTGCAGAGGACTCGTGAGCGCCGACCAACCTTGACTGTCATTCGTCACCTTCAACACTGTACAAAAGGCCAAGCCCCAAATATTCCGAGCTACAGGCATTAGTTTGTTATTGCACTTGTGCCTCTGGGGCTTGTTGTGCCCAAAATAGTGTCTTTACTCTTCAACCCTCGTGGAACCGTGTCAAAAAGTGTCGTCTGCTATCCTGGCCTGTCATTTTCCACCCGTATCACACTGGAAGGCTTAGTTCGTTCTCGTCTGGATTTACCTGTTTTCTACCGACTAGGAAGAAGCTAGACAAATGACGAAGACCCGGGACTTCAAGTGATGTCCCAACTTACCTCTCTAGGACAAGAAACCGTCGTGACTCTAGCGAATTCCAAGCAAAGTGCATTTGATCGTCTTTCACCCATCTACGTTGATAAACGAAGCGAAATGCCGTCGGCGTTCGGACTCTTAGATCATGAGGTGGAATAGAAGTTTTTTGCGATCTTCATTATTATATTTTGCATACAAAATTGCAGATTCGCTTTTGGGATATGTGTCATTTCTATTCAGGCCGTGCCTCAATGGTGTAATATTGCTCGAGGGTTGTCTGTACGAATGGAGGTGACCGCTTGACAGACGATAGAGAGTTGTTGTATGTGTATTATTCTACATATAATGTCAGATGCTGGGAGTGAATGACTACTCTACGACGCCAGTTTCGCGGATGCCTCTAAGGCATACTTTATCTAAAGCTCGCCATCCGTGCAGGGTTCTCTCTCTCACATTCTGTAGTCTGAGCTTCTTCATATCGCACGCAGCCATGTTGCCCATCGCCGTAACACAATATTGGACAACAATTTTTAGATTTTTAAGATCTCTATCGAATTCACACGTCTATATCTCGTTCATCGAGTTGAAGATGTCACATTTGGGTATGATTATCCAAATGTCGGTTTAAATCGTGGATTTATTGTCATGCTTCACGTATTGTTTTTTATCACTGCTGTTGATCTCAATCTTCTTTGTGTTTATCTGTGGATCTTGTAATGTTATTTATGATATCATATTTAAATTTGTGTTTTATTTTCTTTCACAGGACCGCCGCCCGGATTTATCTGGCCAGGGAGGTTTGGGACAGTTAGTCAGCTCAATAGGAACAGGATCGTTTTCGTCCACGGCTCCGAGACTCTCACACACCCCAACCAACGATTTCCAGCCGCCGTATTTCCCACCACCGTACAACCTCCCACCCCAGCAGCCTGTGGACTTTCACCATAACTCTCATGTGGATCCCTATGCCCACCTCAACTCCTTCCACCAAGCACCACAGCACCACTACAACCAGCTCCACAGCGAGCGCAATGTTCTCAGACACAGGGAGGACAGTTTGCACGGGATGCACCCGGCACTGCCGGGTACTTACGATACCCGGAGACCCTATGACAATGTCAGAAGACCAGATGTGCTCATGCACGGGGGACACCCCGGTCTGACGCTGGACCATCAGGATCCTAATATGTTGAATCTTCACACGGGCTTACCTGTTCTAGAAGAAAATGGACCGGTGAGAATTTCAATTGGAATTTACATTGATATGTTCGTCATGATAGTTTTTGGATTAGAAATATTGTTATGTGTATGTTATTTTTTGGGTGGTTTAATGCATGTATTCAGGAGATATGCTCATCGTTTCTACGAGAGTGATAGCCAATATCAGTTTGAACCTTGAATTCAAAAGTTATTATTAAATTATGTGGTGAAAATATATGTGAAATCTAAAAGAAACAATTCTTATTTTTGTTATTATGATAAGGACACATGTAAAATATTTTTCTAAGAAAGAATAATATATTTATCATATTATATATGTTCTCACAATCTCAAAATAATACCTTTATTTAAATAATAATTTATACAGATATATAAAATTATATTCTCAAAGTTATATTTTAAAATTATTTCAACAAACTTTAATTTCTCAATTTGACACCAAATAAACCTGTAATAGCAATGACAACTTGTTTATTTAAACACGTTAAAGAACATTAATTTTTCTAGACAAATTGCATTTTATTTAAAACAACTACGTCGACTAACTACTCTGAATCCACGCCAGGTTCGAGTAGTAGTAGTGGTACTAGACTCCGTCTGTGTAGCTGGAACTACTGACATCAATCTGCTTTAAGATAACACCGACACAAAATTTTCTCGTCACGCATTCCCGAGTCGTGCTAAATTTTCCCATGTTTTCTATAGTTCGTTTTTAACCAGCCAAGCATAACCTCTTTCGGCCACTTTGAGATGAGTGTTTCTGTTTGCTAAAGAGTAGGACGGAAAAAAATGAAGAAGATTTTCCTGATAACCAAGGGCTTTCAACCCGCCACCCAGCAAATTGAGGGAGCTGCGAAAATCGACTGTGCCTATTGAAATGAGTAACCTACCATACATTTTTCTTGTCATCGCCATTCGAGGACAATACATCCTTATACACAGGGATATGGGGTGACGGAGACATTATTTACCTGATAAACTCCCTTCAGATACAACAAATTGCATAATATTAGAACATGTATATCAAAAGGAAGAACTCTGTAAGCTACCCAGATGTTTTTGAATGATAAATATTTTCCTTTATATTTTTTAATATTAAAATATTGCATTCAGAAAGGAAAATATTTTAGTTGTATTTTAAAATATTAAATAATGCATTATTTAATAAGGTTAGTACTGTAAAAATTGCATTAAGATATCATAAAATAGAAATAGTATTTATAATATATATTACAGGATTAAATTATACCTTTAAAATTATTTCCATACCATAATAATTAATATTCAATATGTTTTTTAAATATGCGAATATGGAAATATTAAACTAAATTACGAATTTATTGTAATTGAGGTAGGAATTTCTGTAAGAACTAATTCTTTATTGAGTTAGGACATGTGTAAAGTAGCAGCTGTAGTACTAAGCAAATAAGGAAAATGAAATGCATGACAAGAAACAATTAGAGAAATTCCCTCGACCATAGGCTGTCAGAACCCTCGGTCATCACAGGAATGGGTAGGGAGGAATAGGGAGGATTTATTTCCCCTGAAATATCCCTCATTTCCCCGGGGGACGGATTGATCACGTGGGGGTAGATGAGAGGGGTGGTGTGGTGTGGGTCATTCTCCAACAGTCACGACGAGAATTATCGGACTCGTTTCGTCTCGTTCCATTACTGCAGTGACATCTCTCAGGATGATGTTTAATTCGTCTAATGTTTAATTCGTCTCATTCCAAATGCAGACTTATTCTCAACGTTTTTATCTCACAGAACCACGGCTTCTTGTGTCTGACTTAGCATGATGCTTTGTGACAATTATTCTATTTGCCAAATATCGCAATATCGTGTGTCTAATTTCTTCTGAACTAAGCAGTTCACGGGGGATTTTCGGATTTTCGCTTGATTCGATCTTTAATAATTTTCCATAAATCTTTCTAAACAAATTACTTCCTAGATGGTTCCATTAATACTTTCATTTCGTTTTTATTATATGCATAGTATATTGTTTGTGAATATTTTATTATTTTAGATTTTGTATGTCATCGTTAAATATGAGCCAGCATTTTGTTATTTGATTTCATTAAATTATTATCGGTTGTAAAATAGTTGTCATAAATATTTATCTAATTTTATATATGTATTCTTATATATAGTTCTCATTTATAACCATTTATCTAATGAAATTAATGCTGGATTGTTCACAGTATGAAAAACTATATTTACAATCATATTATATTTTTTGTCTTTCAATAAATCCAAATCTCCCGTTTAACTTCCTTTGTTAATTTAAAATTTCAAGCTTTTCTACGTATAAAACATTTCTGAGACTCTAAGCACTTACTGATGAGTTTCATCGTTTCCAAATTGGAACAATACCATGTTATTTTCCACGTGGACTGTTCGAAACATATGACATGGTATCGGATATCGAGTCCCTTACTAGCATAAATATTGTGACTCGGTGAACAAACACGATTCTCTTTGAGTGGGTAATTATCAGCTTAAGCACACGTGGTACTAGTTTTAAATTTATTTTCATTCGGGCCTCTCTCGCCTGCCATCTACCCCTTTTACATCATTCAATTTAAGCTTTAGCTGGGGTTAGGCAAGGGGCTTCCACTGATCCAAGGCTATTCATACAAACAGTGAAACTCGTCTGTGTGTGGTACGGGGTATGCTATATACAAAAATGTGCTCTTATATCATATTTATGTAATCTTTTATAATCGACACAATCACCAGTGATTAGTGTAAGCAAATCGCCGTAATTATAGCTCGACAAAAGAATGTGTTTTGTCTGGAATATAAATTCAGAAACATAAATAGTGGCTTACATATTGTGGTTGGTATATTCAATAATTTAATTTCAACAGATAAAGAGTTTGTCTAAATGTATATCAGTGCTGAATATTATGATTAATATTTTACCAAGTAATATATTTTTTTCTGTAATATTTATTCAGATACCTCAAGTTCAGAATGCAAAGCCCTCGTTTTTCATTGTAAAAGTACAGATATTTTTAAACGGAGGACAAAAGCTGAATAATGTGCTTCCCAACCTTGCAGAACAATAATTTTAAATGTCAGATTCCATATCCTTTTCAACCGAAGATGACAACGATAAATAACATATGATGACGTCGTCACGTCATTATGTCATCAAATTACCTATCTAGAAATTTTAACTACGCTATATCTATCACATACGTGTGTTATAATTTATGGCGAATTTTAAGGAGGAAGTTAACGTGTAAATATATTACATAATTACAAGTATATGTGAAGTAGGTATGGTAGTGACTTGCACTAATGCTAGTGCACATGGTATTACTGTGGTTACTCGTCATTCCTTATTACTAATAATGTACCCAGCGATTACATTGCTGCATGTGTCAAAGGTTACGGTATACCACACACAACACACACACACACA
>JAUTBZ010116534.1:0-16363 GCA_032361785.1 Lepetodrilus galriftensis
CGGGCTCTTACGAGAGCGCTATGGTGTCATAGTGGATATGAGAGCTTCGAGAAACGATACCCAGAGCACTGCATATTTCTTTTGTTGTTGTTGTTGTAGCTTTGTTGTTGTTATTGTTGTTTTGTGTCAAACGTTTTGTGTTATATGTATTGCAAGAGAAAATAAAGGCATCACTCTGAACTAGTTTTAGCTAACAATTGGTACATTTATTTCATTAAATAAATTAAAAGAGCAATACTTACACGAATAAAATACATTATAACGGCCAAATGTGGCGACTTCTAAATAATCTATCAAAATAGGCAGCAAAATAAAATCTTTAATTTGAGTCAGCGTATGATCGTGGTTTATGCGTCTCCGTGACACACAGGTAAATGCACACTTCGCTACACACGGAAGTGTTCTTCTAAAATAGACTGATAAATATGACTAGTTTTCTGGCACAATTCTCCCTTCTATTGGGAGGAGCGTCTTTAAATCAACTATCACCGCACGTGAAGAATCACGTGACCTTTGAGAACCAGGCACGTCACGTGACCTGGGTACCGACATGGATCGCAAATATACAGGAACGTTATCAAGAGATCCGAAAATGGGACGGACATGTTACAGTTTCCAAATATAAAGTAATTCCAAACAATATACTGAACAGTATACGTATTAAAACTATTGTGAAGAATTGTTCAATCTACAGTATGTGTACATCAAAATGTCAATGATAAATTTCATGAATAACTTTAAATCTTTTGGGAATTTAATCTAGCCAAAAATCGGGGATGATTTTAAGTATATGCAAGATGGATGAAATATTGGGAATTTGTTAAACCGTCACTCAAAAGGTACCAGTCACCATTGTGGAAATATAGCAGTCATAAGTCTGGAAAGTGGAAATAATAGCAGTCAGTAGCTATAAATACGTCATGTTATTGCGAGTCTAGCGTTGCAGTTATACGTACGATACGTGTTGCATTCTACGATTCAAATAAATTACCTTTTGTGTTATTACGCCACAATTTTCATTAAGCTCTCTATAAAAGGTACAAAAGGGTCCATTCACACACATGAGCAAAGATTGTGAGAGACAGTTAGTGAGGGAAGGTTCTGGATAGTTTGGTGTGATGGCGTCTTCCGGAAGCGGAAGTGTTGCGGTCGCCATGTTGTTTCAGAAGATGAGTCGTCAGGAAAGAGGATTTTGTATACCATCACCAAGATAAAGCAGCGGCACCACCACCAGTTTTATGAAGGATTTATTCAAGAGTATGCGACTAATAACTACAGCTAGTACAATCAAGATGGGCAGGTGCCCGCCACAAATATATAGGCACAATGTTTTACGACGTCGTACTGACGTCCAATTTTCGTGATTCACGTCAGTAAAACTAGGCACAGATCTACACATTCCAAAGATAGAAGAATATACAACATGCAGTGACCTGCACATTTCGCATGCACTGTTGACAAAAAAAATATAATATTGCACATAAAACATAACATGGATCTACTGGACACTATCTAACCACCCTAGTGGTCTGATTGATAACGTATACATGTACTTATTTCATAGTTACATAACTAATCTACGTGCTGTACACTTAAATTATTCCATAAAATGTGTGTGTTTTTAAACACCAATATAAAGAAGTATAATAATGTGAGATTGCTTTGTAAAGAGCAGGCCCCCGTTTTACAGAACAGTCCTAGCGCTACGAGAGTCGTAACTCCTTAGCAACTCCATGCTAACGTACAAGAGTTACGACTCTCGTAGCGCTACGACTGTTCTGTGAAACTGGCCCCTGGGCGCCATTTCATGAAGTTCTCATATCCGGTAAAACATCATAACGCCCTCGTACATCTATCTTCTTGCAAATCATTACGATACTGCGTTAGCCTCCCTTAGTGGATAGGATAACTCCATGAAACGATTCCCTGATAATATAATGATCATAATAATAATAATAACGGATACAATTAATATAGAGCGGATGTCATGATGACTCTGTGACTGGAGCTGGGTAGTAGCCTATATCTGTAGCTTCCGGTGAGACAGATCTCGTTATTTAAATAAGGGTAGACTTAGTAGGGTGTTCATATTACCCACTCCTAGCAAATCGAGATTCAATAACTTCAGTGACTGATCATGTGCATAGACAAAAAATAGAATTCGCTATTAGAAATCTTAATTAGTTTGATGTTATAAATCTACAGAAATATTCATATTCCATTCTAGGATATTATTGCGATGTGACAAATGAAAATATTAAATCAGCAGATGGTTGTTATATGTTTGCAAAATTGCAAGGTAAATTCAAAATCCTCCTTTAAAAAAAAAAAGAGGGACAAAATAAACGGGTTATATATAATTGCATCTAATTATGTTTGATTACAATGGAAAATCGCTGAGATTTTCATAATTGACTCGAATATGTGAACAAAACCTAACTTAGCTGGCCAGTGAAATGCATATGTATTAATAAGGTTTATTCAGCAGTTGTTCATCCTGTGGGTAGTTGCAATATGCATAGATCAAGGGGCACATGGTGAATTTGGAAGACAACCGGTCAGTATACAACTTATCAATAAATAGTCGTCAATTTTGGCAATTATCCAGTAAGGCACAATGATTTTCGACAAATATGGACGAATATTAATTTCAAACCATGAACTAATGAGCGTGATTGTGGAGTCTAACATCGCTGCGGTAATCTTTCAGCCATTTCCGACGAAAACCACGGACTAATATTAATTTCAAATTATGGACAAATATAAATTTCAAATCAAAACTAACATCCTGACATTAAAATATAATAGAAGTATATGTAATCGGGCATTGTATATTTGGGAAGTGTATTTAATTAACAAGTATAGACATATATGTGCTATGTTCTCCTAACAAACTTCATGAGACATGGCAAAACACAGCCTAAATAAGATGCGGTAAACACGTTGCTTGACTAGAGTGCCATTTTGCGCAGATGGCTTAGGTCATGACCTCACACAAACAGGCATAACAACAAAGGTGGCGCTATCTACGCCAAGTATATACATAACAATTTCTTCTCTTTTTTTTATAATATACTATATACACACTCATGCAAGAGGAATTCGGTCAATGCCGTTTTCATTTTTTAAAATAAGTCTAAATTACTGTATATGTATATATAACTCATCTATGCATTAACAAGATAAAATACATGCTATGTGACAAATACAACAGTAATATCGACATGAAATAAATAATTACAAATGCCATGTTCCACTACGGAGTACGGCGAGGAATGTATTGGTAGACAAAATGTGTATAAATATGAAATGTGGTCTTGCTATATGTTACAACTAGGAAAATATGTGTTAAAATTTCAACACAAAATAAATACGATCTGGTATAGCCCAGTCTCCGATATTGTCAATGTTCAAAAAAGCACAATAAATCTCGGTATTACACAATAAAAAAGTACCCTTTTTCAGTTTTAACTAAAACGTTTGTGGTTTGTTTAACCATCTGTGACGGTCATACGTGTATATTGGAATGTGGAGAGAAAAATAAAATATCATAAAACATATTTCTTCAGCACGTTTTCTCAGACAGGCGGAAATGTCAGTAGGTTCCGACGTTGCAGCGTCGGTCACACACATTGCGTAGCATCATGGCGGATTTCAACTTCCGCTCATGCCATAAAGAGCTCGATGAAACGGTTCCCAAGATGGCGCCGGTTTTTCTCGATGATGGCTCTCTCGGCTTCAGAACGAGAGGAGAACGTTATTAGAGCATCGCCATTGAATTTTCCATCAGTTCCATGTTGTAGTTGTATACTCTCTGGGATTACCTGAAACAGAAACATATATGAACGTTAGAATTTGAGTATACATTATGCCAATAATATAGTAGGCATATAGGTCTACAGTAGGCTACGTGTCTACTTTAGTATTTATGATAAAATAAATCCCACAGTTGAATTACAAATATTCGTTAGTTTGTATTAAACTGATTGTCGTTACACAAATATACATCGTTATCCAGTACACATTAATATAGCACAAATATCCAGAATAACTGTTCAAAGTGCGCTTTGGGGAACAAGGAATATCCAGAAATTGAAAACGATATAAGAAATTAAATGAAAGACAAGAACTAAGGAAATAACAGAAAGCAATGAAATCCGCAAATAAACAATAGAAAGATTTAAAAATGGAAAACAACAGACAGGGAACTCTGGTTTTGGCAATAGGCAAGTTTCTACGACATTCAGAGTTCCATGTCTGTTGACATGATCTCGGGTAATGAGAGGCGAATGAAGTAAAGGAATCACGTGATCAAGTGGAGGTAGAACCGTTACCAAATAAATCGAGTCAAAAAGGAAAACGGGCAAACTGAGGAGCGTCACTTCCGGAGAATCTGGTTTAGAGCTGGATGTCCATCAGAATGTGGAGAGACTGTACGACTTCAGCTGTTACTCAGGTTTGACTGTACGTCATCAGTCAAGCATCGTAATATAATTGGAGTATTTTATAACATTGAACTCTTAAAGAAACACGAAATCGTGAATGTGTTTTAACCATCTAAGAATGGCTTTGAACATCGTTAGAATTGTTGTCATTCGACAATGAAACACACCAAACTCAAGCATATATTCTTCAAAGATTGACAATAAATTCGCAGGAAAATACACCGGAAACGCGTCTTTAAAATAACCCGATGACGTAACAGCCTACGGTCGCCAGCCTCCCCTGAAATGAATTTCGACAAAGACGGTAGAAATACCTCAGGGAATCCTTGGAAGTAACTGACAATGTCCATGACGGTAACGTTAAAGGGCAGGCCTCTCATTACAATCACCGAGGGGCCAGTCTGAGTAATGTAAGTCTGGGGAGAAACAGGGGGGCTGGGGTACCAGTAGAGGATGGGCGGATAGAAGGACGCCGCTGGTCTCTGCGGGATGTGCGTCAGCGTCGGGGGAAAGGCGGCTGGCATCGGCTGCGGAAGCTGGGCGTACTGCAACCCGCCCAGACCCGAAGGCATCATCGTCGGCGCCGTAACTGCAACGAGAAACGTTTGGTGTTTGTACAACGTTTGTGAATGCACATTGAAGCATTGGTGGTATTATAATAGAATACAGTCTACTTAGGCCTATGCATTAGAATATGGGAAAGTTGTGAAGGTTGACGAAATACGACCCCGTCCCATCTAGTCACAGTGAGTGAATATGGAGTTTAACGTCGCTGCGGGAATCTTTCACCCATTTGCGACGATTTGTCACAGAAACATGACTGTACTGTTAATTTTACCTTTCGGTTGTTTTTTTATTAATCATCGTTATTATCGGAAGTCTTTACCTGGTGTCAGAATAGGTCTCTGAATCATGGGCTGCGGAAGTGAAGGTATCGTCGCCATTGGCATCCCGTTCGTCAGAACGAGGCTCATGTCGTCGCCCGAACACTGAATGACGTCGATAATTCGCTTCTTGTTAGCGAAGATCATCGGCCTTCGATGTCGATTGATGCCCGTCAAACTAGCGGCTTCTTCCGAGTCCATTTGAATGAAGGCTTCTCCTGAAGGTTCACCCTGGAGGTCAAATAGAATGTTTTACTTACAAGCCCAAATAGCATAACCATCCTATCAGGAATAGTGTAGGCCTACAAGGAAATTAAGGTAACAGAACGTAGAAATGTTAACGCTTTATGCTGAACTATTGCAAAGTTAGGTAGTCAGGTAAATAATGTATGTCTATCAAATTAACATTGGGCTTATTAAAAACGAAATGATGTTTCTAATACAGTTGTATTATTCTGTCCGATAAATGCGACGGACTAAATGAAAAGGAGTATATGATAATAATCTGCTATTAGAACAAATATAAAACTCGTTATTATAAATAGCGGCCAATAACCAAAACCCTAACACCGAAAGGAAAACGTACACAATTCATTGAAGAATTGTAAAATGTCCCCACAATGACCCGAAATTACGTGTTGCTAGGTATAGCAATCCATTTGATTCATCAGTTATATATTATAATGGTGACATAACATCCCCTAAACCGTAACATGGGGGGTACACATTAATCAGAATTGCAAAAGGTGTGAAGTAAATATTGAAATATGAAAAAGAAGTGAAAATGCTTGAAGATAAATTTATGTATTGTCTATTAACATTGTCATCTGTATCAACTTGTTAACAAACACGCGCTCGTATAAATAATAATTTGAAGATATCGTGAAATACAATAAAGTATGCCGACAACTGGTGCAATTAAAAATTCAAATATATCTTTCATGCAAATAATCTTAAAATAATTTCAGTGAAACCGAATAGTTCAAATATTTTCTTTTGGGTAAAAACACAGTATACAATTTCCTTCCAAAATCTTCAATAATGACTACATGTGTTATTTGAAATTGTACCAATGTATTTTCATAATGCTACTACATTTAATGAGCTATATATGCAAACAGTATATAAATATAATACTGCTATACCTGTGCAGTGTAGACCATGTGCACGCCTTGGTACACAATAAACTGGGAATACTCTCCCAGAAAGGTCAGAATATCCGTGACTTGACCCCCAGTCGGGAGATTGCGCAGGCGCACACAGTCCTTCCGCGTTCCGGCGGTGATGAGGTTCTGAGGAATTATGGGAACGGTCGTCGCCTGCGTGGGTATCTGCGCAATCAGTGGCGGAAGTTGTCCGTCTTGCTGTTCAGGATTGCGCGGATCCATGCTTCTGTTTAAGACCTGAATGAAATTGGACCATCCTAAGTCAGGGGGTTGTGCATGAGAACGTTAGTATGGTGCATTGTTAGATGTTTCCCTCAGTCCCTTATATATATGAATAGCATTTCCTCCATCAAGTGATGATATAGGTAAAGACACACTGTTACTTCGATAAGGAAAATGCTTATAACATTTAAAAAATAACTTATTAATTAAAGTGTGGTGATTTCCAATATTTAGTACCATTAAAACCAAACTAAAATAATAATTCGGTAATATAATTATTGGATAAAAATGCAAGATAGAAAGACGTTGCCAAGAGACCAGAAGCTGGGCGCGTGTTCGGTGCCAGAGTGTCACGTGTGCCAGTCACGTGATGTTCCCCACGACCTTTAATAGTGGTATATCAAACAAGTCCTACTTCTACAGACATAGGGCTGTTAATTGGACTATCATTATTCAAGAATATGGATGTTGCAAGAAAATATTTTACTAGTATTTCATTAATAGTTTTCAAATAAATACTTTGGATACCTATTAATAGAAAATTATATATATTGAGATAAAATTTGTACTTTATGTTTCGTTTTGTAAATAATAATAAAAAACGGCCAAATGTCCGTCATTTGGCCTAAATGGTCACTATTAAATGACAATAGATTTCAAATCACTATGGTAACAAACAGTCCCAAAACCACATTGCGAGCAGACGCCCTTTCACCAGTGTCAACCAATAATCTAAAATACCTCCAACCACAAAATATACAAATATTGCAGACTGCTTGAAGGGGTTAACTGACATATAGGGTAAGTAAGAAGCCGATACACGTAGTTGTGAGCAAGGTGCTAGATCTAATTAACCCTACACTCCATGCTTCTCGGAGAATGTGCCGACTGTTCCCAAAGGCTTACATCAACACATATCCTCCACAAAGGTCGTCTGTCACGGAACTACTCTAGAGGGGAGGCAACTCTACGCAAAGAGTTATCGTTACTGACTGACGCGACATGGCCGCCGGAAGTGACGCAACTTTCAGCCTCTTTGGCAGGAGAGCTACCTGCTGCACTTCAGCGGTCGTGCTCTTAAACAGTTCGATGTAGCGTGTGCCCATGATCTCTCTGTGCTTCTTCAGAGCTTTGTTTGACTCCTCCTCGCAGGTAAAGAGGACGAATGCGTCTCCCGTTGACCGGCCATCCGGGTAATGGACGAATAGTATCCCATCTTCTCCGTCCAGAACCTGGCAAGGGTTGGGCTCTCGCATGAAGAACTCCAGCTGCAAGCGCAAAGACAGGAAATAGCATGGCTAGTATTTGACATGGACAATACACCAACATGCACCCCTCCCATCCCTAAATATGTTCTACTCCGACGATCCATCTCATCTCTCCGCCACAACCCCTCCCCTATCCGACGGGCCCCAGGGGGTACATGACAACAGCGGTGAGGAATATGGACGCCGGAAGTGTAAAAGGTATAATATATTGAAAGTAGCCAGTAACCGCCCCTCACCGTCCACAAACCTGCAATTGATTCCAACCGTTATCACCGTAGATGCGAACAACCAAAACACAAGATTCACCACACGCCAGGTCTGTTACTAGCCCTTAGTCCCAGCCACTTACCTCTAGGTGGAGCCACTATAGGTCACATGATCAAACACAGGCTTGCTGAAAGTAACATAAACATTGATGTGACGACGGGCCTCCTGGCTAATAGCTTCCCAGTCACCAGCATGTCGTTCTTATAACACTACATGTTGCCATACAGCCGATGGCCACCTCAGAATACGGTTCTCCTACATTGCACCTATTGCTTGCATTGGTCAATACATTGGTCTATAGCCTATATGTTGATTCAATAAAGTCCGCAACATTAAAATCCAGAGAAGTTGAAACCTCTCCATTGAAGTTCCAATGCTGGCTATGCCATATATCTAACCATCAATTCAACCTTTCGGAGTGGGTTTTATTATCAACCTTAAAGTTGGCATACATTGTCCAACTCTTTCAATTATGAATATAATTTTAAGAAAACAAGCAAATTATAATCCTTTGAACATATTAAAAGTTCAAGCGATATAATGTGTACAAAGACAGGACCATCTACTATTAACTATCAATCGTCTCCAAAGCATCAGAATAACAATTAAAAGTTGTTCTTTTAAAAGTTGGCGATGCAGTCCTCCCGTGGTGTGTCTATGTGTACTGTTGCATTCTAATCGTTATGCTCTGGTTCTAGGTTCTATCTCCTAAATGTCTTCCTCTATACATGTAAGGTACTCACCACTTGTTGTGACGTCGCAGTAAACGGAAGTCCGCGCATGCGTATGATAATTTGGCCTCCACGTGATAGAAATGCTTGTGCTTCAGAGTTGCTCCCTAAACAAAATGAAAAAAAAACATGTGTAAGAGAACTTTAGAATTTGTTATTCACTGAAACGGTCAACAAAACGTCAAAAGAAGGGAAGCTTCTTTTAGATTTGAGGACATCAGGATATAATCAGGGGACGCAACTCGTCGATGTTTGGATAACGTACCTCCCGCTACATTGACGAAGTCTTTGCCTGTTGCCTTGTACACCTCGATATAACGCTGACCTATGTGATGTTTGTGTCGCTTTAAAGCTAGGTCTCGGTGAACGTCTCCATCAAATCTCACCAGGGCCTCGCCATTTCGTCTTCCCTGAGGGCTCAGACACAGAGCTACACCACCTCTGAAACGTAAAGAACATCTCGTGAATGTGTTATAGTTGTAGTAGAGCCCGAGTGAGAAATTACTTTGCTCATGAGGTAGAAAGTATTACAAGTTTGACATAATCCATGACCATCATTTACAATACTTATCTACTTTTTAAAGCCGCAACGAGCATTCTTTCACGCCTGGCTATGAATGTATATATGCATTCTATAGGTACATTAATACACGTATGTATACGTGCTGTACACCACCAATGTCCAACCCCTACGTGAGTGGGATATATTCTAAATCCATTGTTCTCTATACATACTTTGCTATATTGAGTCCCTTGAAAAAACGTGCAATATCCTGGTCCGACGATTGCCATGGCAACCCACGTGCCCGCACGACAGAGTTGTCGTCGACGACGTCCGTCTTGCTGCTGTTGAAGGAAAAACAAAAGATGCTCGTCCGTGAAAGAAGTTGCTACGATACTACGGACGACTGCAGCAAACAAGACTGGATCCTAGAGCTATGGACGTAAAGCCAATGGCGAAGTCTCTTGGCCTTATCTACGATTATGTTTGTGGTAATCATTGGATAATTAATAATAACAAGTGTCCTGGATACATGTACGAGTTCTTGCAATTGGAACCATGATTTAACGACAAAAGATTGCAGCAGCATTGAGCTGGTCTACCCTTGTAGAGAAGCTCACATCGACTAGCAATAGGCAGCAATGCAGATAAAAGGGTCCAGTCAAATAGTTTACTCTCCCTGCTGCTCATAAGGGCATATCCGGTTGCCTTCAGCAGGGAGAGGGTTAAATATGACATAGTAAATACGTGTTATTTATTTCTTCAACTATGCTTACCATATTCCAGGTTCCAATCTATCATTGATGACTTCCGGTTCGTTAAACCCATGACCTGTAAAATAAAACAAAGAATATGTAATGCAATGAATACGTGTCTAGCGAGACCTTCCATAAGTAATACATCTTGGCAATGTTAGTCTCGTTGTAAAGCCAGGTATATTGACGGTTTAATGTTACCGGAGACCATACCGTGGAACGAGCCAACCGCTTTGTCAGTATTGCCATTATTCAAGCTGATCACAAATGTAATTAGGTGTGTATACCGCTAGAATGTATACACAAAAAGTGGATAAGTCGGAGTTTACTGTTACAAGGAACGCAGAGAAGACCAATAGGTTTATGCAAAGTGTGTACCCAATGCTTAACTCGTTGTTCGTTGTTTATCAGACCCCTTTTACAAAGATTGCTAAACCAATAGAAAAATAGAAAAACAGTGTTGCTTAGATGCGATTAGGCCTAATTTGAATACGACTACTACAAGGATAGAACACTGTAGCAATGCATGAATGGCTAAGAAGACTGTCAACAGCTTCACGTAACATTTAAGTATATTAGATAGGCAGTTCACTAGATCCATCCATGCGAAATTATGACAAGTTTGAATGAAGAGCGCAAACTGTCAAACATTCCAAAGGACACTCATCATTTTTTTCACCAGAGGTTCATGAAGTACGTCGTTCAGTAACAAGAGTGGATGTACTGAAGGGAGTCGAACCCATGAAGATCAACTTTCACTGGCACAATCGAACACAATCGTGCCAATTTTAAACTTAATACAAGATGGATACCTGACATTGAAAACGAGTGTTGCTACTATTGTTAGGTATGTCAAACTGGAGGATCGGGTGGATGGTATGTCAACATGTTTATTATTATACACCTATATACCGGGTAGTTTATAAAAGGCGTTGCTCCCACACGTTAACAGAGCATGTCCATAACTACACGCCCCGGGGCGTCACTACTGGGTTGAGGTCCGGGCTTGTGACACGCGAACCAGAACTAACGGGATGTGTCACACGAAATATGGGAGCCTGACCTCATGCATAATTTCGAAAACATTGCACAGTCCTCCTAACGGGTACATGCCATGGACAAATGCTTGTTTTTATTCCCCGGACTTATTATTCCTAATGGACGGGAAACATGCATGGCAGTCTTAAAGAAGGGAACCCGCGAGCCTTTGAGATGTATAGGGCATGACTGCCCCCCATCAAAGGGCGGTGATTTTACTGCCGTGGATGTATAGGCCTCAGTGGATGACTTTGCCGGTATTTGCATTACATTGACTGCGTGATGGATGCACCTCTCTCGGCGACTCGTCTCCCCGATGTTTAAGATATCGTCCGCTACATCTGGAGCAAGGGAAAGCTTGCATGTTGTCTTCTGCAAAGGTCACCTTGTAATGGGCCAGACGGGAAGGCGTTAAACAACGAGATGAGAACGTTAAGAAGGAGGAGGATGTTTGACTGCTGGATTTTAAAACGATGCTGTCAGGAGAGATAGAAAAACTGTCATTATGTCTACAGGACGTGGGTTTCACACAGACGTGCGCAGAGACTTTCAATGTCGCAACATTACGGGGAAACTGTCTTGAAAATAAATGTGGGGTTTTTTTCAGGGGGTGTCTCGTGCAACGAAGACTTTTTAGCGTCTGAGCGAGAGGTATCAGCACCTCGGCGAGCTTTACGAGTTCCTCAATGAAACATCTGAATGAGAGTCCTGAATATCTGAACGAGACGTCTGAACATCCCAAGCAGACTTCTGAGCACTTCCACCAAGAGACTCTGAGCACCGCAAGACTTCTCGTGCAAGAATACAATATCAATTTACGGTTGGGACATTCTGCGTGACACGTTGCATTCCCATGCTAGTTTGAAGCATATATATATATTCTGATGTTGTCAATCATCAAGATTATTTGACAGATCCCAGTGTATTAGTGTTAATATGCATAGCATTGGTTCGCATTAAGAATGTCATCGAAGGTTTCAGATTGTATCGGATAATTGTTGGGTGGGATTTCTATGGTGTACCGCCGGTAACAATCTCTCTCGCGTAACACGATACTCCCGACTTGTGTTCCTATACATTCGGAGGTTCCTTTACATTCGGAACTTCAACGGAACTTTTCAATACTTTCATCTGGTCTAGGCCACCTGATCTAACCCAGCTTACACGCTACGATCGTAACGTATTAGCTCGGAATTCTACCCTCCCCAGAAGAGATGTTGCAGAAAATTGGCGTTCATACATATACTCTTTACACGAAATTGATGAATAAATGCGTTCATTCCATAGAGATCATGTTCATTACATTATATTATTGGCCTTCGTTACATATCCTAATTTAAAACATACATTGCGATAAATGTCTAAATGCGTTCATGTCATAGAGATCATATCCACTACAGATGCATATTGGCTTTCGTTCACTATCCAAATTTAAAAGCATACATTGCGATACGCGCAGCGATACAATGGTACAGTTTTATTTATAAAGCAAAATCAGCCACAGAGATATGCAGTGCCATCAATACGAGAATATTGTGTTCAGAAATATGCAATTTTCCACAGCTGTAGTGTTGTTAGTCGCGTGGTCGATTCTCAATACATCTGGATATGGCCATCAATGTACAGACAAAGCGGTTTCTGAGTAGGGTCTGCGCCAGACTGGGGGCAACACGTGTTCAGCTTCAGCTGGGGCTAGTTAACATGACGTCAGTAATGAACAGGGGCGACACCTGGGGGCAGGGGAATTAATTTCCATATGGACATCCGAATAGCCGCGATGAAATACAACGCTGAACTATCGTACGCTTCATCACTGTTCCATTTTTTGGATTTTAATAAATAAATTTATAGGATATGATAACAATAAAGCCAAGGAAACCTAAAGCAATGTTGGATGTATATGGGTACATGCATTGAAATCACGAACATTAAATTCATGTTTTCATCAATAACAAAAGAAGTTATAACAAATATTGACTTATGGCGAATCCTCGCAAAGCATGGCATTTCAAACTGATTTGCATATACCAGTATGCATGAACCAGAGCAGAAAAATTATGCTAAACTCAGTATAATCCAATAGAGGTGATACTCTATTACTAGGAGTCTTCTAATGGGCGGTTGCTATCCAAGCGACCTCTTTGGGGGGTTTCTGTCTGTTGACATAGACCGTTTAGTTCAATGCAACAAGCGTACAGAACTAGTTTTAGATAGCATTTCTGTACAGCCTTATTGTGTCACATTTTCAATATGTTCACTTGATCAATTATGTTTAATATATTTCTCAACATACGGTCAACATATTGGAAGATAACATTAATAAATTATCCTATGTGTATATTAATTAATACGATTTAACCTAAATACACTAACGCATCAGTTAGAAACGCTTTTAATGCTTTTAAGTTAAGAGAGCATTATCCGAAATTTGAACTTACTTAATTTTCATAAACATTAATTGCGTATTTATTAATTTACATAATCATAATCCTATTGGTTTTTAACGCGTCGCTGTTGCTATGGCAACGGTTGCTATTGGTTGTGAGGTCGGTGTAAGGTCGCCAGGCAGGGGCCTATAGCATGTCATACCCTTGGAAATCAGTCTCAAAGCAGAAATAAATATTTGCGTTGGAATCCCCAAAATTCCCTCACTCTGGCAGGCCGGTCTGCAAATACACGCGCGGCTCGAACAAACGTACACATCCCGAGCAGACGTCACTTCAACGTGACTCACAGACAAGGTCAACGGGGTCCTTCGCACATGCGCACAAATGTTGTGAATATACAGACTATAATTTTCTTCAAAACTAATAACATGGTATTTGGAATTAGGAATCATTCGTTAATTGTTCGCACTATGTAAAGTATTTCAGTAGTCTCAAGACATATACAATGATTATGTATAGGCCGCCATAATATCAACGAATCTGAATATTAAATAGTAACACTAATAAGAATACAAATTCAATAATAATAACAATACAAATTCAATAATAATAACAATAATAATAATAATAATAATAATAATGAATGAGGATACTGGCAGCCAAACAACATATTCCAATACTCACCGTCGTTGACAAGTCTGTGCATAATGCTGGCCATCTCTTGGCATTGCCGGATACCATATTCCACTGACTGGTCTTCCTGTAGACCTAAATCTGAGCAAGTCGTTAAGGAAATAGCACATATTAACTAAACCTTTAACTAACTATATGTAGAGCATTGCTCTTATAACAAAGGTTCATATATTTTTAGTAGCATGTCTCATGCCTTTGTAATGTAGTGTTACAGTCGTGTCATTCGTATAGTGTCATTCGTGTTCACCGTACATTGTGCCATTGATGGGCCATATATCGGGTTATTAATGTATCAAGCATTCTATTGTACTTAGTCTAGCATGTGCTATGTAGGCTATTGTGTTCTAGAAACGTAATCTTTTGGGTTTGAGAGATTTTAGTTCCGGATGTTTCCGCGTTGACAATCTTGACTACAGAGGGAAGATTTCAATACACATTTAGAATGATCTAATGTCAAGAACGATGACCTGCATCTTCATGGAATTACTTGAAATTAAACGGCGATAAATGTGCATAGTAAACCCTATAGGACAGACGTTTTTTGACCGTCGTGTTGTGGGTTGGCAAGGATGCTTGTCCTACTAAGAACGATACAGGTCATGATGGTCCGTGATTGTCAGTTTAAAGGGGAAGTGACAACTACATTTCAAAGTACCTAACCATCCCGGCTACTATGCCATCGCGGTCATTTCGACCTGGTAATTAACCGCCTAACGTGTGTGAATCGGCGATATCCTTCCACCGCGGGGAAAGTAACACCTTTTCCGTGCTGAGGGTGTGAACGCCGATTCGGGTGGACTACAATGGGATGTCAAACACTGTCACTTTGAGCATACGCACACACGGCAAACACACGGGCAGTCGGGTCAGAGGTCGAAATGGATACTGTCCTTACTATAACGTGGGGTGTACAGCGAAACCAATGCAAATGGAAATGGGCACCACACCAATATCGAGCTATCGGGGGACCTTGTTTGAGCAGTGTGGTTTGTTTTAGCGCTACAACTTTCTTCACGCAAACACAAAACGGAGGAAAAACACAAGCAGCATAAAATGGGAACAGATACAGGTTTTATCAGCCTTAAATTGCACACCGAGACGGATAAAGGATGTTGTTTGATCAAACTTGGCGTTACTTGCGCCCAAACAAACTCTCAGAGCACTGCGTTTTGGAGAGCTTTAGCACATAAAAGAATCTTAAACTCAGAAGATGTGCATCGAGCTAACTCCATCCAACAGGATTAGTTAATGCTGGGGTTGTACCCCAAATGGTGGACAATAGACCAACGCCAAAGAAACACACAGTTCATGCAATAATATAAAGTCACCACAGAGTCAAGTTTAGGTAGAGTATACATGGCCAATCCAAAATTTGCATAGCCCGACAGGACAACTATATATTCCGTCCCGCCCAAATGCACCAAACGTTGTTCGTGTGCCTTTATACTATGGGAATGGGGCAATTCTTAACCCAATGAATGTGAATCAACGAATCAAAATATATTCCGACCCGCCCAAATGCACCGAAAGATGTCTATGTCTAACTGCATATGGGCATGGGGAAAACTCTTATCCTACTGAATTAATGAACAAATCAAAATATATTCCGACCAGCCCAAATGCACCTCAAGATGTCCATGCGTCTTTAACAGTATATGGACATGGGGAAAACTGTTATCCCATTGAATGCAAATGAATTAATCAATTTATCAGCTATCTATTGATGCTTCTGACGCATCCAGTAATGCCACCCTGATCTACACAGCTTAGTACAAAGAAACCCAAAATAAACCCTTTCGGTGGCCCAACGATAGCTATAGATACAGCATGGAGTCGATAGTATGCGACACCGCAGACCCTAACTCCGGGCAATCATCACAGCCCCTATAAGCCACAACCCTACTGAGATCTTCAGTGTAAAATAAATACACGTCGCTTAAAGGGGCAAGATCATACTTGCATAGGGGAAAATGGTCACTATCGGGGTTATTAAATATTCTGAAAG
>JAUTBZ010116645.1:0-35400 GCA_032361785.1 Lepetodrilus galriftensis
CTGTTAGCTTATCACCGGAATTCCTAGTTTTAAATGATACTCTTCGACATTCGATGACCCACTTGCAGCCGCTATTATAATCCACACTACTTCAGGGTATCGTTTCTCAAAGCTCTCATATCCACTATGAGACCATAGCGCTCTCGTAAGTGCACGATCCCTGTGTATTAGAGATGGCTACGAGAGTCCTTATGGTCTAGTAGTAGATATGCGAGCTTCGAGAAACGATACCCAGAACTATTTCCAAATCGGAGTTTTATTTGACATCATTATGATATACACCACTAGTTGAAACCCCTGCATATCCCACCCGGCTGAACGTACCTGAGCCGATAGGATGAATACGTCCACAAGCCGCGCCTACTTTCTTGCTCTTCCTCATCCTGTCCACCAGAAGCTGCACGGCTCCAGGCTTGAAGTCTACGTCTCCGTCCAGAGCCAGGATGAACGTGTTCTCTGCCTGTGTTACAGACACACTACGTTAGCATATATTATCAATACCTACACCACTACCATTCTGAGATGTGTTAACATGTGTGTCTATACTGAGACGTTCACGTAATAACCATTGCATTGCAGAGCGATTGCAAGAAAATCAAATCCTTCAGCTGATTCTTCTCCAGAAATGTGGATAAAATATAGGTTATCTCTTTGAGCGACCACTTGGTGAATGGAGTATTGTGCATTATAAATGGACATTAAAAAACATTATTATTATTATTATTATTATTATTATTATTATTATTACTATGTTCCTGTACATATACATTCCAATTTACAACTGTGGCGTATTTGTCAATAAACTAAGTATTTGTATTGTTATTTTTACCTGCACTAGGACTTTTTCGGGGATGTACTTGAAGAGGTTTCCCTTGACAAAATGGCTGGCGGAGTTTCTCCACTTCTCTTCACGTTCCAAGGTGGAGCTACTGCCGTGGAGGTCATCTTGCTGGCCCAGGAGTCGGTAGCCCAGTAGGTAGTACATGTACATCACCTGCAGAGCGCGGCAACCACACATTAATTAATAATACCAGTAATATACGAACACCAGGAATATGAGGATACCAGTAGTATGAAAATAGTATGAAAAATACCAGTAATATGAAATACAAGTAGGCTAATATGAAAATACCAGAATACCAGTACTATGAAGATCCAAGTAATATGAACATACCAGTAATTATATGAAATACCAGTACTATGAAAATACCAGTACTATGAAAATACCAGTACTATGAAATACCAGTACTATGAAAATACCAGTAATATGAGAATACCAGTAATATGATTGGATGGCGACAACCTCTCTATATGTACTACATCATGCGACAAATACACGGACTGGGTGTAGATTTAAGTGATGTTAGAACTGAGAGTTCCTGTTTAGTTGTCTTGCTACGTTCACCATGATTATCCAGTGGTGGATTTATGATATTGGACCCTGCAACATATCACATTGGTGATGCAATTATTTCTCTGAATATAGGTACAAACCTCCCTCTGAATATATAGACATGGTTCCTGGATTGCTGTAGATACTTGGTACCAAAGTAATTCAGTCTAGATGACGTGTAAGTGATGTTTCACTAAGATTACTACCAACAGGATGTTCACCATGCTATAGTATGTTCAGGATGTTGAGGACATACCTGCGACCATCTCTTCTTGTGACGTATCTTCAACCTGTCCTTGAAGTGACTTATGAGGAGATTGCCCCCGGGGAGGGTCCACACCAGACGTCCGCCGTAGGGGGTGGGGATTTTCACTGGTGGCATCAGCTTGATCTCTGACTCGTGGATTTGACTGAAATGTTATAGAAAGAAATATATTATGATTAATTTGTTGAATATTGTCCTTACAGCTGAATAGCTCGGTGTTTAATGCGTTGTAATATACGTATTGTCTCCAAGCTTGTACTGTCTACCTGCAGTCTTGCTATTTAAATACATTGAAATGTACATGTACACGTATTACTGTGTATGGGACAGTGGCCTTACATGCAATGAAGAATTGAATATACTGACTGAATGTGATAATAAACAGAACCATTGTCTCCAAGCGATGAAAAGACATATAATGTACATCACAATTTCATCACCTGTCTCATCACAATACGTATTTAAATTCGTTGATGGTATTAGTCATTGTTATTTCATTAAAGAAAATTGAAAAGTGTGTGTGCGTGTATGTGTGCGTGTGGTGAAATGTATGCGCACGTGTATCACTGCGTGTCTATGTACACAAAACATTTTTTTTTTAATCGATTAGCGATGTGTGTTGCGGATTTAGAATTAGGTAATCAAAATTAATAAATATATATCTGTTGACACATCGTCATAAATTGGGTGGAATAAACTTCAAATCATTCCCTCGCTGTTAATGTAGTCAAACTTCCACTAATAGTATTGAACTCTGCGAATTGTATAGAGATACTCAAAACCCAAAGGTTACTATTCTAATTATTCGTAACATGTGAATAATTAAATATTACTACAATTAACCACAAACTAAGAACCGCCATATTGGTTGACCAACATGATGACGTCACATTTCTTGGTGGGACTCCAAGCGGCTGATCCAGAAAGTTGTTTGGAAAAAATTATTTCGATCGGAGGCGTGAAAATTTGCATTCAAATGTTTCCTTTCTCTATCAAATATTTAGATGTAACAAACTGGGATGCGGTTTTTGGCCGGTGTTCGATCCTGGACATTCCTAAGCTCCCGGCCACTGGGTGTTTGTTTGTCCCCCTCACATACACGAGGACAGAAGATGGGCCCATGGATATGTGTTAGACCAGTGATTACAGCAAGAAAGCGAGCCGGAGACATTTGAAATATCGACACATTCCTTAAAAATCAATTTAAGTTAACCTCGACAGACCAATGCCATGTGAACTGAGGCTTGGATGCAAACTAAAACCTGATATCAATAGTCAAGACTCCAAATTGTGCAGTAAGGTCATCCGTATACTTTTTTCTCAGATATCCGATATTTATATCACTATATTGCAAGGAAATTCTACCTTGATGTCCCGTGGAATGTCAACGTACAAACGTAAATTATATTAACTGACCAAGAATAAGCTGATCACTGGGTATAGCTGGCTTTAATAAGCCCTGTGTAAACTTCCACTGCTCGGTCCAGAGTATTTGCCAAGTATTTGTCTAAAAGACACAAGTTGTCTATGTTCACAGTTATACCTACATCGGCGGCAATGTTTTCAGCCTGGGATATTTGCATTTATCCGAATCCTCCGAAACGGAACGGTATATATATATACATTAAACACTGAAGATGACCTTAACACATAGGCCATCACGATTCGTTAAAAACGAAGGCAGGTCAGTTTACTTATAAAGTTTAACATTGATGGTTCGAATAGCCATGTAGCAATGCATGATAAAACATAGAGAAAAACATATGTTTGTGACGAATAGGAATTAAAATATATTTAAAATAGTAAACATTATTGTTCCATTATTTATGATCATTTATATATTATTTACACAGATATAGGAGTTTTAAAATTCCTATACGTTTAAAAATATTAAAAAATATATACTGTAAACAATATTTTAACATATATACCGTAAACAATATGGTTCCATTATTTTTGCTTGTTATTACATTATTTACACTTATATATTTTCAAGTGTTTATTCTTTTATGAAACTGAATTTGGCAAAATTCATCGTGATAAATTCATGTAAAGAATGTACAGATTCTAAAAGTTGCCTTTTTTTTGCGAAATAGAAATAAAATTCCAAAATAATTTTGAAATATTTCAGAAACTGGGTAGGAATATTTTAGTGAATGTAATATACTACTAAAATGATATAAATACGATATCAAGGACTGTGACTGAAATGGGTCAAGGCGTTCGTCGTGCGATGATCACGATGACGTGGGCTGCGCATACTAACGGTAACACATGTGACGGGTCCACGTATTGCATCAGAAATGAATACATTCTAAAGATACATGTACACCTGTAGACACACGAGCATTGCTGTACGTATTATATGTAGGCTGACCAGTGTTCAATGTGTTCCATACTACAGACCTACGTTACAATGCAAACACCGTGGGAAGGCCAAAGAATGCTTTTCAGTGAATCGTGCTTTCTAAAGACGGACATCTGCATAACTAATGACCAAAACTGGAGTTTCTGAATACATTTCAGACACAGTGACACAATGACATATGTCTATAGACAAAGGTGGCATTTAGCAAATACTTCAACATCATCGCAGCGTCCCACATAGCTGCAAGTTATGACGTACACTTATAGTGATCTTCATTTCAATAGTAATACTTGGCTACCAATTGAAACATTTATAATTTTGTCGTCAAATGACTTCAATTGAAATCAAGGAACATATAACTCCCACATTATCGCAGATGTAGTAGTTGTTCACAAAACCAGAGGAAGAGTTTACCAAAAAAGGACAATCATGTTTTACCTGCCAAATGCAATCAATACTATAAATATAAATACATGTACCAAACATCCATTCAGATTAACCACTTTTTTAAAAAGTACCATGGAACAATATCAGAGATACTGAGTATTCCAGACATCTATCTCAAAGATAATTCGAAGTATACAGTTCAGTGATAAAGAATGTTGCCTTGGCTTTATCTGAGTTGCAATACCAGCGGTGTTCCCAAGGGCGTACCTATACGCCAGCAAGACATAACAACAATCAAAGACATCAAGGGATGCTACTCATCTGCCCTGAAAATAAACGAAACTGACAAAGACTATAGTTACACTGCGGGTAGGCGGGCAAACAGCTACTCTGCCGTTTGCTTGGCATTTATTTGCCCTGAGCATCGCGAACTCTGTATCGCTCTGGTGTGACCCTCCTAGTTCGTAAACACAGGCGACCAGTGAGGGCTGGAATCGGCGGGCTCTTGGCTAAACTATGGGGACTCAAGTTTTCCGTTGTCTCTGGGTTAGAAGGGGGATACTGTCGTTTGTGTACATACTTAAACGTCTATAGTGTCGCTTGATCATTCCACCTAGCCATAAGAATGCATTCTGCTGTGAAACCTGCATTTTTCAATGATCGCGTGGTATGCCATGGTTTTATCTAGATCTGGTTAAAAGTGCGGTTAAATAAACTAGACATATGACATCTTGGACATCTGTGATTGCCGATGCCCATTCACATATTTGTCCACTTTTTAAAAATACACCTAGATCTATTTTCATCTCCCTTCAGATAATATACTGGGAAATGGTAGGCTATGTTTTTATCGTCAAAAAGATGGATTTCTTTTGCACAACATATCTAATCACACAAATTTCACCAGACTGTTCTCTCATCATTGTTTTAAAATAATAAATATAGATTAGAGAAAGCCATGGCACGACGCCGACTATTGAACTAGATTCAAGTTACTATTCGACATACTATCAGTACTAATCTTGTCCTTGTTTGGCAGTCATTTATCTTTCTTTACGAATCCCGAGGATATTTAATATCTAAGTCACGTTAGCTACAATACATTATCACTTGCTTATTTTAATTATTTCTGGAGTTTCTTTGACGTTCACGACTTGAAAAAGGCGATGAGGTTATAGCATGCATCTGGGAATCTTCCGTTATTGGAATCAATACAAATTCATATATTCTTGGATGCTGATGTTAACATTACCTTCTCTCTATATAGTGGGCCTAGTTTAAGAAAGTATTATTCCTACATTTAATTTAATTCTTATTCTCAAATGTATTCTGCCATTCAGATGTAACATACTAACTGCCTAATTAAATGGATGTCCATCTGTATGGTTTATAAACATAGTTATTTTCAAATCAACTGAAAGTGGATTGGCAAACAAGCAAACTGCTTATTTTGACGCCGCTCCATACATTACGAAATAGACATACATTAAATCACACAAATACATAAGTACATAAATATATAAATACAATATTGGTGCCGAGGTGATGGGCGAGACATCGTGAGTACTAATCTGCAATTTGTAACAAACTTCATTTTAATAAATCTTCAAAAGTCTAAGGATGGGAAGCAAACTAATTTATTTTTAAATTAGTTGAGATGGGTAAATCTACGTGATCTGCTAATGAAAGAGTGAACAGACTGCAGCATTTCTCTGTTGACTGATGCCGAAACTCCCGAACAAACATACAGTATTGTTTTTAGGTCAAATCCTTTTGAATAGAAATACATTTCACTTCTTATTTCAGTATAATCGGAGCATGTTAGAAAGTAATGTAAAGCATCTTCAAAATAATGACCACAAGAGCAAGATGGAATAGTAGTTAGAAATCTATTAAATTTGTCAGGCATACTGTTTTACACCTTGAAGACCAATACATGTAACAATCTTCACTAATATAGAAATGAAAGTTTCCGGGAAAGGGTTAGCCAGTTTTTGGAACAACCTTTTTTAACTTTCAGCAATTTTCGCAGTAATTTCCCCCTGCAATCTATTTAAGATATTTTAAAATAAAATTTAAAAAACTAAGACTAGACATATTTTTAATTCTACGGCATACAAATACTATATAAAACTATTAAATTTGTCAGGCATACTGTTTTACACCTTGAAGACCAATACATGTAACAATCCACTAATATAGAAATGCAAGTTTCCGGGAAAGGGTTAACCAGTTTTTGGCACAACCTTTTTAACTTTCTGCAATTTTCGCAGTAATTTTCCCCTGCAATCTATTTAAGATATTTAAAAATAAAATTAAACAAACTAAGACTGGACATATTTTTAATTCTACGGCATACAAATACTAATTTATATAAAACTATATGTAGGCCTATGTAGCTTTTAACTATGCTCTTGCTAATAAGTTACTTTCTAATTATAACACTCGAGCTACGATTGTATTAGGTACCCGTTGTGAAATAGTTGGAAGTTGTGAATATAAATTGTTATGTTTAATGCACATGCCATAGAATTGGTAATGTATATTTTCAAAATACCAATTCTTACCATTTTAGCCACCATTGCAAGATCCAGCAACAAATCTTTACTTCTACCAAATTAATATCCACTTACAGCATGCAGAATTATTGTAATTTTATTTACAAAATATTTATTATCATCTGAAAAAAAAATGGTTGTATGCCTTTTCCCCCAGTAAAACATGCCAAGTTACAATACCAAATAGCTTATGGATGACAGGTATATTTAGTAAGAGAATGTATATTAAAGTAAATAAATGTTGGAACTTACCTAGCCGCCCAATCAATACTTTCGATCAGTTGTCTGACGAACATGTTCGGCATCCATTCATCGTTGTCGTTGTAATCCATAGCATCATCCACAAAGATATGCGCTAGAAAATGAATGGATGCATCCTTTAATAATAAAGCACAAGAACACAGTTTTCATTGCGTACATATCAATCTGGAATGTCTTCATAAACTCATTGTGTAAACATCGAGTCATATCATCACCGGATAGCCAAAAACATTAATCAACATGCCATTTGAAATTTCTATTTACATGTAGTTATTTTTAAAGATTGAAAAATTATACTATAAAAAATATGCTCATGTTATTTTAATGCTAGAGAAATATTTACAGGGTGCAGAATTCACGTGGATAATAAATAGTAATGCTTGTAATATAATATGGGTTCACGTTGACTTTGTAAACCTGTGGTGTTGGTTTTATGTTCATAGGAACACTGAGTGGCTAATGAATTAGAGTTAAATTGACTCGCATGTTTGACAGATGTGACATTTCATCCGATTCTGTGTTAGCTATTTTTGGTGACACTAAACAGGCTATTAAAACCAGATTCCACGAGTTACAATTAAACATTGCCTCGGCTATACAGCTTGGGTTTAATTCAACATTTAACCATTTGAATGAATCGACATATGCTTAAATAATATTAGCTCAATGTTTGGGATCCTTAGTTAGCGTGATGATATGGATTATGCTATATTTAAAATAACCCCACTTCTATTTAGCTCAAACAAGTGGTATTGAGGAAAGAACAATCATATATATATGGCCTACATATTCCTGAAGATGTGTATATGCTGGAGTTAGCCAAAGGTCCTTACTGATACTGTACTTGATTCTTGTATTTTTAGTTGTATAGTTTAACTTTATAGAACGACACATAGCATGCTTGCATTGAGGACAATGTAATGATATTAATGTAACGGGGGATCATACCGATCACCCTGGGATTCGAACCTGAGTTGCTGGATAGCGAGTTCAATGCTCTACCGAATGAGCAAAACAAACAAACTGACCGAGACCAGTAGGAGCATCTTATATCACACCCGGCTACATTAATATCAACCGTCCGAATTGTTAGTTAATTTATTGGAGAATTATTTTCATGAAATTCTACAAAAGACGTCAAAAGATATTTTACAAACATATTTATTATTTTTATCAAGACAATTACGTTAAATTGTATGCTACATTACAAGGCAAGTGTAGTATCCACTGCTAATCGTTAACTGAAACCTATTTAACTGAAACATTTTCAATCCATTGTACACTATTATAAATACATTTAAATGATAATACTATTCACAAATAAAAGTATGGTTTTATGCAAATGTTGGATTTATATATTATCATTTTCGTATATCTAAAAAGTTATGCATATTTAAATTGCATGTACATACCTTCAAATTCGTAATAATCCGGATCCTGCACGTTAAAGTAGTCCTGTGCATTTCGTCTGGCACTTTGGTCAATATCCAGCCTGGAAGAGTAGTAAAGTGGTGAAACAGGAATCAATTTTAGGAAACAAGAAAGTAGGTAATATATGTACGAATATACATATACTAACGCCACTGGCTCAAGGAAAACCAAATATATTCAATATTATACCACATATATGAGACATTTTGAAAAATACTGGTACTTGTATTCAATCCAGCGTGTCATCCACTCTAGCGAGATGACTCTAAGCAGACTAGTATGTCATAGCACTAAATATTAGCGATACATTGTTATGAATATTAGCGATACAAATGTATGAATGATTGTAAAAATTACTGGATTAATAATTTCAGTTAAAATATTTCACAATATATTAGTATTTAAGCTTTACACGCAACTATCAAAATTCGTTCTGAATAATAGGAATAAATTTGGAATCAATCATGCTTAATACAATAAATAGTATGTCCGTCCTTTAAACAGTTATTAACATTTCAATACTATGGCCAGTTTATTTAATATCAATCATATAAATGTTTTAATTACATTGTGATTCTAACACAATGTGTAAACGGTTACTTTCTACCACAGAATGTACCACTCACACCATAGGTATTTTAAATATTTTTAGTAAAAGTATATTAAATTCCACAAACATAACTTTAGACTTAGCTATTTCCTGCCAATCTCCGTAACCACAATTTTAGGGTCACGTGTTGAGAAACAAGTTACTTTAAGTATCATTTACATTTGCAATAGTATTACAGTCAGACAAACACATTGTTTGTTTCCGACTTTAATAAGATATATTTCTCTACACCTGAACCAATTGGATGACCGACGGATCCAAGAAATGTTTGGTTTGGCACCACAAGTAATACATGTGGTAGTGGAACTACTGGTCACATTCTGACAAGTGTGTTCTCTGCCTACACGACACATTGTGACATTGACCTGCTAAGCTGAAGAGTACAGAGACAATGCTGGTCGAAATGCGGTTTTTCCTCTTTCCGTGTCCATGGTAACACCAGGTGTAGCAACGCGAAATATGGCAGAGACTCGCACCATGCATAACCACAAGGGTTCTGGCATAGAAACACACAAGACAAACAGCAGGTATCCTGTACACAACAGTCGCAGTCGCAGTCACAGTCGCAGTCGCAGCCGCAGTCGCAGTCGCAGTCGCAGTCACAGTCGCAGTCCCAGTCGTAAAAAGGTCATGTGAAAAATCAACCGGACTTAAAATAAACTCATGTACTCTTATAATAAGAATATACATCCGGTTATGTCGTCTCATGTCACTGAATGCTGTCATATGCGAGCAGGCCTACTGGGTAGTACTGCATCATGTAAGCATTTCAGGATATCTGCTATATCTAAAGATTGACTATTTATAGTTCTTGTCAAATATGTTGGTGGCAATTAATTCGATTTTGCTTATGATTTGTTTCCAACATTTTTTAGAAACATCAACATTCAATGTCAATTTTTAATGTCATACAAATAAATATAGAACATTAATAACAGGACACTAACGGACTTGACAAGCTCTATAGATTTACTTGAGATAACGGCGTTATCTTGTTCTCAGTATGGTAGTAGAATTGTTAAGAGGTAAGGTTATTGCGTCTGCTGTACCTGAAGATGGACTTGAGTAACTGCGTCATCTCGTTTTCGGTTTCGTGCCACATGGTGGCGCACACGTAGATCTTGGGCACGATCTGTTCTCGCATCTTGCGCATGGCGTCGGTGGAACCGCTGTCCATGGAGGCATCGTCGTTGAACGCCATTTCCTTTAGGATGCGCTCCTTGTCGTTTCGACGTCGATTTAGAAGTAGGGACTGCTCGATCAGGGCTCCACAGTACATGGGTAAGATGAATAACCTGGACAGAAAAATAAAATTGTATTATTATATGAATCAATATTAAACTAGTTGAGATGATAAATCAGTATTATGTCAGAGCGTTTTAAGCATGGGAAGTAAACTACTTTCATAGCGTTTAATATTTTCTTCAAATGTACAGATGTATGCCTTTATACAGACATAGAGTTTCAGATATTAGCATACCGTTCTGTGAATGCCAATCGCGGTGCTTTTGGTGTCCATATATATCTGGTGATCCACAGTTGGGAAGCCCACCACAGTCCGAATCCAAGACCAAGATGCCATATCAACCATTTCCGTTCTGGCCCCTGCCCAGTACAGGCAAAAGTCAAGAAATCCTTTATCAGTTCTGTCCGTTCCGGTTTCAGATAGCACACTGTGATGATGGTAGCCACAGATACCGGGGTAGCAAGACTCAGGGGTATGGCGAATGAGAATCGCTGCATACAAAGCTTGCATGCCAGACGGGAGAAGTAGTAACATAATCCCGTTGAGGCAATTTGTAGTAGCAGCGGCATGTACGTCCACCATTGTCGCCAGGGATCAACGTATTTGGTATCGCAAACGGTCTCGTTCATAGATCCCGCAGACTTGTTCTGGAATGAACAATTGTATCGCTCAAGCAGCATGAAGCGTTCCTCTTCGACCTCAACGGTTGATGCTCCACCCGGCTGCTCGGTCAGCAGGATTGGCGGTGCCGTCGTCATCTGTATTGGAAGCATGGTGGAGGCCACGCTCGCGTTGGACATGAGCAACTCTGCAGGTTCTTCAAACAAAGAACCAAAGGCAATATGGACCATGCTGAGGTTCGGGATCAGGAGAAACGCGAATCCGAAACTCAGACCGACTTTCCAGAGACTTGCGACTAGATACGACTTGACTCGAACTCTGTGAAGGGCGTCTTTGTAATCCTTGACGGGTATCTCAACACATCCCAGTCGTACGTCCTTGTCCACGAAGTTCTCCCACCAGTTGGTGGACAACAGGATCAAGGCCAAAGGTATTTCCCAGGACATATCTGACAGAGCGTAGGACGAGGACCACGCAGACTCTCCTGTTCGGGCAAGACTCTTTGGTGCTATGAACGACGGGGTGGTGTCCGATTGCGATGTATCATCATCCTTGACCTCCGTGTCCTTCACGCATTCTGACTTCATGGACGCCAGGACTATCACAAACGCCGACAGCTGCATGAGCACGGCCAGGAAGTCCAGTATGAACGTGGTGACCTTTCTTCTGTTGTCGTCTGACCTCTTGGTGGCGAACAGTCTCAGGATGGAGGGGGCGGTGCACAAAGCGTTCATCAGCAGCAGACATCTGACCGTGTCCAGGCATGGTAGTACCCGGAACAGCAGCAGACACAGGCCAAACGAGTGCAACGTTTCCATGAATAGAATCTGGAAGATAAATCACAAACGATACAAAACTCATGAATAGTCAAGTTTCTGATCATTCTACATAAAGCATCCTTACCAACAACACGCTGTCAATGATACGATTATGGATGTAATTAATGACGATTTAATGAAGACATAATACTGTACTGTACACATTTCAAACTTACTAAAATAACTATTAGTCCGACAAAAAACGTTATTTCTGGTAGTTTATTAGAGAGATATAGATATCTAGATATAATTCCTACCCATGCTATGTTTCCAACGGACGGCCGGGGCAGGTTTCCAAACATGGACTTGAAGAGACATTCGAAGAAGGTAACTAGATAGGGTACAGTCACTACAGCTATGACTATGTACACCCAGCGATCTCTGTTCTCCCAACCCTGAAACAAAGCAGTCACACAATCAGCACCATCAGCACATACTGTCATCAGCACCTTCTTTATAACATTGGACTTGCTGTCACAAACATTTTATCGATCACAAATTTTGTTCTATTTATAATAATATTAATCAACATAGCAAACGAGTTTCTTATATTATATATACTAAATTTATACAATATATTATTGGACTTATAAACAAAATAGCTGTTGAATAGTTTAGTATGAAGCTCTGATAGAGTAAACTATTGACAATCTGGCATAAATGTCTTTTGACGTGGGAACTATGGTATACAGTTGTCTGTTCGTTGCTTTAGTGCATGGTAAAGGAATCCACAGTAATATTGAATGTTTATTATAACGTTGCACGTCTTTAACTTCATACTAGTTATAGTTTTATGTAAATATATATTATTTTTTCATATAAATATTGGATTAAGAAACGTAAGTGTATTATGATATGGACACAATGCTTACCTTGCTGGTGTTGCCGATGGCGTGGGTCATTAACAACAGACTTCCTTTACTGGCGAGCGCGCTGGACAGCACACACAGGAATATAAATAAATACGCGAATACTTTGAGCGTTTTGGCAGCAACTTCAAACCAATTAGTTGTGGTTTCATAAATTGTTTCACTACGTCTAGACACAGTCTTGAAGACATCCCAGGGCTGGAAACTGAAAGAAGAAGAATACATATTTGAATCATTTGTAATCATATATCTTAGATGCAAATACATGGAACATGTGCTTAGTCTAGTAATGCTCATCGTATGCGAATGACTTGATCGAGATGGAACATTGACAAAGTGTACAGTAGGTTAATCAATATGATATTTGTAATTCCTTAGCGAATACATTTACGAGTTACATTTAAGATTATACATGTCGATAACATAATTTAATATAATATAATTTGTATGTACTAGTATAACGGGTTCTAACTAGATGAGGTAGAAAGCAGAATATAGCAACAGACAGAGGACAGGCGACTATCATGCAATGATTATATTCAATATCAAAGTATTGACAGGAAATAGCGGATGATGCAATACATCATCATGACGAAGGGGGATAATTACAAAGCCTACACTATTAACGAACTAAAATATGTTCATATTGTAAATATTCTGTTCTTCGCCTTTCAACAGAACAAACAATAAAAGAAGATGTCGGAAGGAAACAGAAGAGAAGAGAAATACATGTATCACACATACTCCTCTTTGAATAAATGGTATGCATAGTATTGTTATATTAACCACAGTCCACTCTAAATAATGTTCTTGATTAGTTAACTAATTACAGAACTTAATTTGGGACTATCCTGCGATCCGTGTTAGAAGTTAGCGGCGATACTAACAATGCTAGGGACATCTATAATAAACTTTAATATTAGCTGAGTATGCAGTTCGTACATCCATGCTAGTCTAATAATAATAATGATAACATTATGTAATTTTACCTTATAATACTCGACCTCTTAGCTTTCATATCGAGCCCCCACTTACGTCTACAAGAGTCCAACCTACGGTTTGCCATGACAATGTCAACTTGCCTCATTCAGAGGTCTTCAGAAACAGCCAAAAGTCTTATGTTAACTTGGCCTCTGTCGTATTTCTCAACAAGGGTTTAAAAGATTTAATCACCAGAGGTCTGGAGATACGCGGGGAAGTAAACACACAATCTACGTAGTAGGAAGGGTTGCGTTGCCATGATTACGTGGGTGGGGAACCACGGGGAACTATTGGAAATGGCCTTAAGAAAGGATTGTTTTTTGATTGCGTCAGTCTTGCAACACAAATCTTCAGAAAACAAAGGTTCACCATGTCAATACATTGAGGACCTAGCCTAGAGAGTTCAATCTACGGACTTCTTTAACCATCAACTCGCATACAAGCTAAAAAAACATATTAATCTCCGTTTCTGTTTTCTATTTGGAAATTAAATACCGGTACGTTTGGTTTACAATAAGGAAGTATGCATGCTTATGAGATTACGTATTTGATAGAGTATATTACATATTGTAATGTAGGTTGATTAAGTGAACCTCGTGAGAGAAATCCATTCAGATATAGCTATTCTGACTACTGAAACTAAATAGATTAGATGGAGGTTATAGGAGATAGTGTATTCATAAACATACAGATTCTAATAATATATACTAAGATTATACACACTAACTATATATGCACATGTCTAATTGCATGAATACCTCTCACGTATTAGTGCTGATGTAACCCTAAAGTTCAATCTTTGAGACCTGTTTGAGATAAGAAAAGGAATCTCAAAACATCATCCACAATAGTGTTGAGGTCTCTTCTTAAACATCGTATTTCTATATCTTGGTATTAAATAAATCGGATGAACATTACAGATTTATCCTTCTGAAAGTATCCGTCATAAGAAGAAAGACGAATATAATTCATTAAAATTAAAATGGCGTGAATATATATTGCATGCATATGTGATTCTTGAAAGGATATACCGGATATGACATACTTTACTTTTGACAAATAAACAGCACATATAACACTGTAATAGTTTAATACGCATACAGGCGGCAGATAGAACGTTTTATGAATATTCCAATATTAATTACTTGTAATACATGCAAATACATGCTTACATCAGATACACCGATTTCCGATCGCATCCGATAATTCTAAACCTCAATACTTTTGATTAGTTTGATAATGAACATATATGTCTTGTTATTCAATTCTTCAAGATTTGCCGACACATGTTGTATTATTTATATAGAATAGAATTTTTGAATTGCGGATTATTCAAGCTTAGTTCTTGGCATATTAATGAAATGAGAACATCACTAACAATAAGAATTTCAATATTACAAAAGATAATACTACTTTCCATGGATTTGCATTTGGCTGACTACTGTTGGATGTCGTAAGATTAGTTATATGTATACATATCGGTCTAAGTACACAGATTTAGTTATATGTATACATATCGGTCTAAGTACACGTTATCGTATGTTCATCCATGAGTCAGTGACGTGTAGTTAGCATACATAATTATAACCAAATAGCCTTGCACTCCTAGTAGCTAAAAGAAGCCGTGTTTACGTAACGATAGATACAATGGTGAAGATCAACATATACAACTGTTATTCTTTCAGGTTAAGTGTTCGCCCTATGTTGTCTGGCAAGGTGTGACCTGGGTCCACGTAATGAACAGGGCTCAGTGTTGGCACATAATAAGCTGACTGTTTGAACAAGTATCCAGTGCGGAGGGAGAATAAGCTCCGACCACGGCGACCCGAGCTGGGGAACGGCAGCCATTTATGCCAGAGACATTCCTTCAAATCATCACTTGCACTGCTGTTTGTTTTCCCACACTCTCGCCCCGATGAGACTCTTCTGCTCCAAACTTTTAGACATTTCAACAAATCCTTTTCAAAAAGTTTTTTTTGACAAGTTTTAACATTTGCATAGATCCCCAGGGCTAAACCCGCGATCCACTCCCATGGGTGTATTAGCTTTATCGATTTCCAAGATTAAGCCTACATTAAAAAAATGGCGGATAAGAAGAAGACATGGCCGCGCTCCACTTAACGACCGTCTCCATTTAAATAAGTCGTAATTTAAAACACTAAATTAACGACGCAGTAATTAACACTAATGGTACTGGGCTGAATGATTACATACATTAAGTACACACGCTATAAGTATGACAAAACATCATCATTACATAGTTCCATGCTATACGACATCATATACATAATGTACGACATCACAATTATACTAAACGACATCACTAGTAACATAACATATTGTAGTATACCTTTTCGTCAACAAGCAATCCTAACTTCATAAGTAGCGAACTGTAATAATTATCATAATTTTCATTAAGAATTGTAAGAATTATCATAATTATTATTAATAATTAGAATAGTAATAATACACAAATATTATAAATATATTATTATCAAGTTTGGATCGAGGACAATGATTCACTGCGAAATGAACTATCTCGCAATTGAAAGACGGTATATTCACATAGCATGGACAATACCAATGGACATTTTGTAACAAAGACCTCTCTATGACCGAGCGAGGGGAACCTCTGACAAGTTTTCACCCGCACTATTTCAAACTATACAATTATAACATTATAACAAACTACAAACACACGAATTCAACTAACCTGTCCGCCGCCAAGGTGACATTATTTCGAAAATTAAACATGATCCAATTGTTGCTAAAACCATTTCCATACAGCCATTAAACTCTCACATCCTACGTCCTCCATTTTGTCTTCAATGATTTCAAAGGATGCCGGGATACATAGCAAAAATGGGAAAGGGGGGGGGGGGGACATGAAGGGGGAAGACGGGATGCCTCTTCAGTGTGTAATGTCTCTCCTGCTCGATCAATGCCTTCCTGTTGCTACTCGGGGATTTGCGTGTTTCCAAACACTGTGTTGTTTACTGTTACACATGAAATCCCATACAAGACCATGGCACCAAGAAACGCAAATAGCGTTATTACTTTTGTTCTCCATGTATATCAAGCATCAAAAGTATTCCAGACCATAAAATATATACCTTTTGAAAAAATAAATTACCCAAGAAAATAAAGTAAGAATGAAGTTAAGTTAAGTTAAGGATGAAACGAGTGTTGAACGTGTACTTAAGGTCAGCTCGCGATCAATTAAGTAAACACGTGACCAAGACAGTAGGCTAGCTGGTCTAGATTTACGTTCTTCTTCCCTCCTCCAGAGTAAACGGATTCCATGAATGTCGATTGAGCTTTCCCATCGATTTTATAAGGAGGAATTTAGTACAGCACGATTTTACATACATGGTTTTACTTAACGAGCATACGATAAATGACGCGTTTATTTGCCGTGTTCCGCCCGCCATGAAGTTTCATTACCCCGAGCTGGCTACTGAACTCTCCGACATCAAGGTGATAAGAACAAGATTTGGATGCAACCAAAAGCGAAGGGTTATCTCCTTAAAGAAAATCCCTATCCAAACAAACCCATAAACTTGATTGATGCTTTGCTTTGTAAGCAGAAAACAATATTCCGGATACTATTTCGTTTCAGAAGTATTATATTTTGTAAGAGGACATCCAAGAAAGTGAGAGACATTGGGACATTTAATGAGTAATTTCGAGTGGAGGGTATTAGAGAGTTTGTACTGTAATTGCAGCCAAGAGCATGACTGTTACAACTAACGATCTGTCACGTGATACAAGAACATACAAATGGCTGCGAAATTGGCCACGACTCAACTTTGAACAGACCAATGTGACGGAAAACGACAAAACCGCCATGAAAGCAATTCATTTGAATCGAATAAATTAAGAATTATATTAGATACATAGGCCTGAATCTCGTGGCACTGTTGAATTGTAAAATTATTGTATGTATATAATTGTTATAATTCAGGTGGATTTTCTTCTAAATTTATCGATATTGAATTCAGGAATACATGTTCAAAATAACAAGCCGTCTATGAGAAAAATAATCTAGATCTCGAAATCGGCTCTAAAACCCAATTCAAACCAACCCAAACCAAAATATATTCAACTAACTCATTTTCCATGTTGAAAACATAGCTTCGGAGAAAATACATTATCATAGCTAATAAACACGCATATGGACTTACTTTAGATCTTCTACGATGGGTTGGCTGGACAGATTGGTTGTCGCCGTACTCTCTGATGTCGTCGTGGACGATTTCTGTGAATTATTCCTTTTCCTCCTTCTTCTCCTTCGTTTGGTGTCTTCATCATTTACCTGGGACCCGAGAATGCCGACATCCACGGGTCCGAACTTGTCCGTGGTACTCATCACTGGCACCCTCCTGTCTCCATGTTCACCCTTGTCTGTCCCAGATAGGGAAGTGATCGTTTGGTTCAGGTTCTTGATTATCTGAAGATGAAACACCAAGTTATAGTTCCAGTGCTGTGGCGTCGACAGCTGGTGACTAAATCCAGTACTGAGTTAGACCATCCTGAAGACTCTGGTCTAGAGGAAGTGCTCAGGATTTTGAATCACAGGAAGTTCCACAATTATTCCTGGGTACAAAAGGTTCCATTTGGATTCATAAAAGGCAAGCTAAATCATCTCATTCCCTCCCAGCTCACCTCAGCGTCACTTCATCAGCACCGAAAACCTCCGAGTGTTGCACATCCGAGTAAATATTACGTAAGCCCAAATCATAAAAATACAATAATCCGCTAGCAAAGGACACCGGGCCCCTTCTTTGTCTTACGCCGTCTTGCGCATGCGCATGGAATGTTCTGAGGACTGGAACATTTTTGCTAGTGTGTGACCTCCAGAGGTTCTGAGAGAAGGAGAGCACGGCCAATGGCTGTGCGATACAAATGTTGTTTAGTGATTTTGTTGTTTGTCAACAAATATTAGACTGGGAGACCTAGCTTTTTGTGAGAGAGATAATCCCAGCATTGGACTCGCTCACAACTGTAGGTGGAAACACTTGCAGATAATGAGACGGCGATCGCCGACAGAAGCCCAATAGAATCCTATCTAACAGATCCTCCCGACGGACTAGTTCAATTGAAGACATACGTGGTAGACGTATGCCTATGTTTGCCCAGGATTGGGTCATTGTTAAACAATCTCTGACCACAACAGGGAAATAGTTTTTCTTCTCCGTTCTCATTGGTCAACTACTCCTATTTCCTTCCTTTAGTATGTTTCTTTAAGAAGTATAAATAAATATTCCAGTTTTATAGTTAACACTGCATATTGAAATTATTATATTTAAGACCGAATTGGTTTGTAAATTCTATTTACTTAGTATATATGATTCTTGCAACTGAAAATTACCAAGATGAGTGTAGCATTTAGAGAACCGCAACTCGATGTACATGATGTGTACCAGTTCTATAACAGATCTAACAGTTCCTAAAGAAATGAAGTGATAACATAACATTGGAATTTAATATGTTTATTACGGTCACTTCGCACACCATCGCCCTTCTAGTCGCCACATGCAGTCTGTGCAATCACAGTTCTGTCTACTCCCAGCATTCCTTGCGGCAAAGCAGCTTCTTGACATACACCAGATGTACAGTCGGCACATGAATGTGCACTGCATCAAACAGACCAAATAGCAATATATGTGCAGCATTTACCCTGCACTGTGCATTGTCTGTTCATGCACTCTCGTCGCTGTTTCATCGTATTCTTTAATAAACACTTGACAAGGTCCGACCAGGACAGTTCAAACACGACTAAAGATATGTTCTAGGAGACATGTGCGTTCATAAACATAAGATCGTTGAATTGGATTACGGGATTGGAATAGCTAAGCAGTGGTCGTGACTTTATGGGCATATGACTAGCTGCAGTTGGACGTGGAAATCTTGTTGTTTGTATTCTCCGTGATATCAGCGGCAAGTGGTGTGGGGCTACTTAATGCGGGGCGGCGGCATATCGCGCTTGACATACCTAGGGAAGGGAAGGAATGGACGTCCAAGGTCACGGGTGACAGGAAAGGAAGAAGGGTGGGAGTGTCCATCAACAGGAAGGATGAACTTCAAAGAGCATGAACGATTCAAATTCTTCATCCAAATCGGTCAAAATTGATTTCTCAATCCTTCATTTGGTTACAGATAATAGACATTTTGCAAGATATTTTAAGAACTATTCTTGGACTTATTTCTCTTTCATAAATCGATAGCGAACTATTGTAACAAATAACCGAGCTTACCGTTAGTGTAGAACACATGCATATAAACCAGCATAGTTTACTCCATGCGCGAACAGAGTAATTGACAATATAATTATCAGTTTATCACTTATTTTCATTGAAACATAAACTATTAAGAATAAATTGCAGGAATAGCCCAGTAAGCCAATACGCTGATTAGAATGAAAAAGCGTATATTACACATTTTAATCTTATTCAAAGACGATAAAATGCACCATTTTCTTTGGGTTTAATCATATTTATATGTATTTACTTTTACATTGGTCATACGTATCACACTAAGACGCTATATTTTGAACAAATACTAAATTAAAACTTACATCAATTTCATCATCGGTGATGTTGTTGATTTTATGCTTGAGCGACTCCTTGATGTTGTCTCTGTTCTTGTACTGCGTCGACTCGAAGTTGAAGTCGTCCATGATGGTGCTCTCCTTCTGGCGGGCCAGGAGGGTTTTGTGCGACTTCCGGGCAAGGAAGCCTCTGACTTGGCTCTGGATGACGACGACCTTCTTGTGAACCTCCTGCAGCAGGATGTTCAGAGTGTCCTGGTCTCTGTACTTGAGGAAGATCTGTACAAACACACATTGATAACACGTTGGTCATTGGATGCACATATATACGTACACATTGGTCATTGGTCACTGAATACAGGGAATGGAAAGGGAGGTACGTCAATCGTATTTAGGACCAATCCATTCTGGAACAGCATAGGTATATTCTCTATATCAACAGTATTTTGGATTAAGAAAATGCGGATGGATGATCTGATGAAATGTTCATATACATTACTCACAGAAGGCTGATAATGTAAATAGATGTATATCAACGATATTAAGGATCAAGAACTTCTGGAAATGGTCATGCTTAAACCAAATGCAGCTTAGTTCTTCGTGGCAGTATATACTCAACGTTTACAGAAGGTGGTTAGACCTCTGCAAATAGGTACTGATGCACACCACGTTTAACTTGAATGCACTGAAGAAGCAGTTTCTTCAACATGTTCAAGGATAGCTAAAACTGTATACCAAGAATAGACATGGCATTTAAGTACATCTATAAGGAATGACATCTGGCCGTCCCTTCTTGTTGTCATGGACTTGGTATGCTTAAAACATGCTTCCATAGATATGTCTCTATGACAATATTGGCTTAATCTATTGAAGCATGTTAGGACAATTAATGCAACATCCTGTAAAATACATGGCCTTACTTCAGTCAAACCATGCCATCATGGGATACATGTTTCTATATTAAATACTAAATTAAAACTTACATCAATTTCATCACACGTATTCTAGTTAGTATAATGAAGAGCATAAACCCCGGCCACTGTGTTCTAGTGATGGTTCTGGGCATTGGTAACAGTGTGATACAATCTCAGCATCCTCTTCATTGATGTCCACTATGATGGTCTTCAAGATGTCAGTGTCATAATGTCATATCCATATGTAAACAGATGCACTTTATGCAATATCCGATTAATTACGAATCACGGACAACACTGGTCCAGACCATAGCACTCCACCTGTTTCATGTATTTGGTTTCGTTCTCTAGTTCTGGTGGTCTGGGATATCGGGGAATGGTTTTATTTAAATTCCACAAAATGTCTGACAGTTATCAATAGGCACGAAATGTCCGTGACTAGAGGTTAGATTGTGACATTGCGTTGTCTGTATGTCATGGTTAGACCTTCGGATGAAATGCTCTTGATACCGTTACGTCAAAGAAAGCCTTTGAACAATGTTTGATAGTCATATCCCTTAATGACACGCACAATTACAGAGAGCTGGTGACTGTTGCCATCTACATATTCTGCATTCTGTCTGGTAAGGCGAGATTGTTCCCCTGTTTACAGAGTCTCAGCTTGACATGCCTAACTTTCCTAGACAGCTCATCCAATTACAGATAACCGTAACACAGTAGCGCAATATTTCCTTGTACTTCTACAAATATTGACGAATTTCCCTCCATGGAAAGACTGGTACGATTCAGCATGATCTAATAGTCCAAGCCTCTGCCATCACGGACAAGGATTATCTGTGGACGTGCTGTACTATCCCACTCTGTGCTGTCAGACTTGTATCCAGCCAGCATGCAATGATGAACACGACTGTCCGATAACATCGTAATCTTCCCTCATAATCACGGACTGCATAAATATGTATTTTCAAATTTTTATTAGGACCAAGTCTGTTTGAAATTCATGTCGCATTACGTCAATCCGTGACGTTTAACCCAAGTAGCATCTTGAGCATACTTTCTGCAATTCATAAATCAAACATGTTTGACTTGGCTGATCTGAAGGCAAACACGACATGCTCAGGGCTTTTTTGGATTAGCATGGTAGTAACAAGCACGTGGCTTATGCCCTTTCTCCTGCTTTGCTAATGAGTTACAGCGTGGAGTCTGCGGGCAGAGGCCCAGCCGACATAATAAGGGTGAGGAAGACCACTGTGTACTTCCCTTCACCTTGAACCGCCACAACCAGGACCATCTACTGTCTCTGATGGTTCTATGATATACAAAATAATTCAGATTTTCTTTTTTCGAAATTGGGTTTATAAGAATGTTCAAATACTTATGCAATACTATATATACATTAGGGATCGGGTCGTGCTTTGTTAGTTTTCTTAATTGGCCTTGACTTCAAAGAATGTTTAGACTATGACGAGTTGACGGAGGGAGGCACGTGCCGCGGGTTTATGATGACCTGAAGTTAAAGGATGTCTGTAAGCCTTTGATAGCTTGCTCTGTGTCAGATAATTACCAACGTCAGATGATCACAAAGACGTGATGACTAAAGCATTCGCTAGCATCTAGTTCCAAACAGACGTCGGTAAAGACAGGCTTTAGACATTGTGTGCAAATGGTTGGATGTCACTGATTACATGTAATTCTAATGACAATATCAGTAGAAAGAAAATGATGATGTAGTTTGAAATGCATGTCAATAGGGATAGGGGTGGAAGTTTTATTACTGTTATGATGTAGATTTGTTTTATCAACACTAAACAACGATAACATTAGATATCATAGATAACACACATGTTATCACAATACCCGGATGTAAATGTCCATCGCCGTACGTACTATGCATTGCACACATCAAGCCCATTGCAATGCTTTCTGCGATAGTATTGCATCGCAACGAACATGTTAGTACTTCATACAATATGATTCTTTCATTACAATATCTCTTATGAACAAAACAAAAAGTGTATCACTCACGAAAAATTAAATTGGTACATTTCGAGACATTACTTATTAAGAAAAAACTATTACAACTTACTCAAGTAAAGATGTATTAACATTAATCAATATGAGTTAAACATTTTGAAACATACATCTAAACTTTGAATACAATATTGTATGATGCACGTGGTGTTGTTACAATACAAAGCATGTTATGAACACATGTGGACATCTGACAACAAGCAAAAATATCGATGAAGTTATATTTGCATTCACCAAGGTTACATAACCATTCTAAAGATAACTATTACGCAGTGTATGACTTTGCCAGTTGCGTCTCCGTGTGGACCCTATGAACCAAGGTAATCAGTAACGCGGGAGGAGTAATTGATTTACCAACATATCACAATAATTTTGAGTGCCCAAAATACCACAACAGTGCAAACTATCCAAAATCTAGTTCAAAGCAAAACATATGATTCAACACTTGCAATGGAAATATGGTTTTGTGTTATCCGTTGTTCTCCGGAATGTGTACTTGTTAGCATTTATGAATTGCAAGTGAAGTGTGAGAAATATATAATGTGTGTGCTATTGGTGTATTAGCATGCCATACACACACGTATACGTTAAAACTTAAACAAATAAATACTATATGAATTAAGTGACAAGAACGATTTCCTTTGTAGATTAATAAAAATCATCATTGATATGAAATGCCGTAAATGATCGGGCAGTGACAATTAATTATGTTTGCATAGATCCACGTATTATTGATATAAGGACACACACTGTAGATCTAACTATTTACAGGTTACTGTTACTTTTTATCATCGTCATTTACACGGATATATTTCAATACAATTTAAGCCTTGTCCCAACAAATAAACACGGGCTATCTGCAGTAACTATTAATACAGTGAATAATATACTAGTAATACTATGTGCAGTTGGATTAATACGACTAATTTAGAACGATTAGTATATTTATTCTCCTATACTATCATCGATTGCATTTCCAGGACATTGACATTTTGACTATGGACTTTATGATTGTTGCAATTTAGTTACGGTTTATGTACCCAACAAATTTAATTAAAGAGAAACCAGTAGACTTTGGGGAAAATAACGAAGAATGTCCATACGTGTACAGGTCCAAGGTACTCTTTAAGAACTTGCAGATGTAGTGGTAGAAGAATGACACTACATTCCTTAACTTGGATTCCGAGATTTGGTAGAAAGCTTACCCAGAAAATATTTGCTTAATTAATTTTGTTGAACATTTCCAGGAACTATGAGCATCATTGCAGACTAAGAAATAAATGGTGTCCTATTCTCGAAACGTTCTTACGATCGTAAGACAATCGTAGCGATTCTTATATTATGGCTACGAACTGTTCTTAGGCTAAGAAGTTCGTAAGTACGTTTCGAGAATAGGCCCCCAGCAGTTCATCATAAAGTTTATTCTCCACTACGTTATTGACCTAGTTCATGGCCACAGGAAGATTTTGGAGGTGTTGTACTGGGGTTCAGAGGTGTTGTACTGGCGCTCAGAGGTGTTGTACTGGGGCTCAGAGGTGCGAAGTGACCCAGACACGATATGAGCCAAACCAAATGGAATGGATGTTTAGAGAGTTTCACTTTTTTAAGGCGAGATGGACCATGTGTCCAGTTCTTTACACCAGTGTAGGTGTTAATCCGTGTTTGACCACTGTCCAAGCCTGAGTGACCGTTAAGCTGTGTCAGTTCAGTGTGTCTTCTTGCTTTGGCCAAGGTAAAATACCGTTGTCATTCCTCAGAATATATTTATAATATATTAAATTGGGGTTTAGAGCAGCTTTCAAGATTCTTTCACTAATAGCACAGCATGTCAGTTTTGGGTTGGAGGAAATCCGCAACATCCATAGCGCTGAATATTGCTGTAAACCTGCGAGCATTGGCTGGTATTGACAGACCAAAGAACATACTACTACTACTACTACTACTACTACTACTACTACTACTACTACTACTACTACTACTACTACTACATCATACTATATGTTGAATTTCACACACAACTAGGAATAAATTCTCAAATGTAAAGCAAACTTATCCCATGGGTAACACATCTTGTTTTGCTATAGGGGATCGGGTCCTATGTTGGGTATGGTCATGAAGCCACCCTCATATAGGACTTTTTACAAGGGCCATCTTTCTGCTGTAATCAAACCATGTCTAATATAATAATTAATATTATGAAAATACATAGAGTTATAGATGAGCACTGATGGATGTCTCAACACTCTACCCTGTCACAGACTTTGGCATCGTGTCTCCCATCTGAATTCTCAGGAGGATTATGAACACATTCACACTCTGATACTAATCGTAGAAACAGAATGAAAAACCTAAACTACACTGACACAAGTATAAACCTTTATCACAGGCATTTACAGGATATATGACCCCACTCTGTGATTTAGTAGTAGTCGAATCACTGATTACTGAAATAATTATTTTAGTCAACTATTTGTACTGTGTATTCACGTATTATGTATTCTTCTAGATCCTCTTCGAGATATATTATGTAAGTCCAGTACTGTCAAGCTCTGTCAACTGCTAAAGTAGTATACTACATGCATATTACTTATTTTAACAACCACTGAACATCTCTCTATATGGATATGAGATGCTACTAAATACATTCTTGTTATTGTTATTATTATTATTACTATTATTATTATGATCATCATTGTCATTATTCCGCTTCCTATTATTGTTATTATTATTATAAGGACATACAGGGATGTATATGCTAGTCTAGGTGACCATGTGTGCAATCCTGACTCAGATACGGACTAGCAAACACTACTGCGTACTGTTGCGCCACAGCCGAAGAGAAGACCCTTCCCACACGAGTTCGCAGAGCGGTGTGTTTCACGTTCACAATTAGCATGCCAACACCAGTATACACCTACCTTCGTGTCTCCCAGCTGGTAGTCATCGAGACCCGCTACTGTCGCAATACATTCACAGTTGGATCTTGTTGCATCGACCTTGACTGACGGTGGGAAAGCAAGAAACTTGTATCTGGAAACGGAAATATCAGTTTAAAAGAGTCCCTTATCCAATCCAAAAACCTATTTCTCAGAACATCAAATATAAAATAAAATAAAATAAAAGAAGACAAAAGCTACAAGTATGATGCAACTTGGGCTAGGTAGTAAGTCTTACGGGTTTCACCACAACCCGTTCCAGTAATGAAGTGAACAAGTATGGTAGGAACTAATGGTCTATCCTTGAAGTTCCTGCACGACTATGTCATCAGCGGAACCACAACATGCTTATCCCGGATGTGCCGGAATCCCAGGACAGCCACGTGGTTCCAATGTTGGGATACAGGAACTGTCTGACACGTCGGTGTGTTGAACCCTGTCACGTGCACTCTCTCATTAACCTCTCTCCCAATACAGCCAGCTGGCGGCGGACATATATATTTAATTCATTATATCCATAACAATGAACACGCTTAGGCCATGCATTTCCGGCGTTAAACCAAAGACCAACTCTGAGTGAGACAATTGGGCATTCCTGCGGTTTGCATTACCTATTGCTGAAAGGCTTTCAAAGATGTCTCAATGTAGACAGCGCCATGTTGCTAATCCTGCTGTTGTCGCTAAGCAAGAACGAAATGCATGTCCAAAGTCTGCCGGATTACGGTTGTGCGATAAAGATGCTTGTCCCATTTGCAGAACGAACTAGGATGCACCAAGGGACGAATATGTCAGATATGTCTTTGTGACTTATTGCTCGTTGTCTAACTGGCAGGATATTCCAGTAATTCTGCAGTGAGGAATGAGGCAAGGCCGCCAGTCAAAGACCGCCTTGTTCTCGGCATGTGTCCTCCATTGCCTCTGTCACCTGTGAAGACATTCTAGTCAGCATTCTTCACACCCAGGATCTGGACTTCAGGTTAACTCTCACTGGGATTTGCTTTCAAATTGTTGTCAGACAATGACAGCATTATCCAAGTAATTGACAATTCGTACTAAGGAAAGGGTTAATGTGATTTCATATTTAAATGTGACATGAAGCTTGTTTGGTTATCAAGACCGCTATTTTAATTTTGAGGTTCTGTTGCATTTAGATCTTTGGTAATCTCGCCGATTAGGATTATCCATTTATAAACCGGAAGCTACTTTTTAGAAGTTGTATTGTCATTCAAAGAAGAATAGGATTACAGAGTTCATCGTAATTCACACAAGTAATCACGTTAGAAAGATCAGCACATAATGTGATGACTAACGTTTATGCGTTCGACGTCAATATTGAATGTGTTATGTCATAAGATTACATGATTACCGGGGTTGCACGTTTAAGGTAAATTATACATCGTGCTTCCTTCACTTGGACTTTAGTTTGTGCATGAGGAGAGTGGAATTACAGAGGGCTTAGTGAAATACAGGGAAAAGAAAGAACTGAGCTGAGAATACGTATGGAAAGGAAGAAATGCACATGTATGTTCATTCAGAAAATAATGAGTAAAGGTACTTGCAGACCAGAGGCGAGCGATTTCTCGGCGAGAATCGGCGGCGAAAACGAAAAATTCTATCGAAATGTTTTGTTGCAAATTTCGCTTTTGGTGTAGATACATTATAAGGTTATATCTCGGAACGTATATCGCCGGGTTTGTCGCCGCGAAAGTCACCTATGGTGCGAAAGGACCATAATAATATAACATTATACACTTACTTGTCGATGAATTCCTGGAATTCAAATCGAAGGGGATATCCCATCTGTCGCACTCGGGATATCTCGAATATGCCGTTAGATTTCAGTTGATTCACAACTTGCTCGACTTGGAACTTATCTGGAGATTTCTGGTCGTTGGGTTTAATACACCTGTCAAACATATAACCATCCAATTATTATCTAGTTCTATTAGAGACATGTACGAATTCAGCTAGTTCAAACGACGTATGATGACTATCAGATGTGACAAAGCAGGTATAAACGTCAGCAATTATCTATTCAAGTTAATTTAGTATACTACTTTATTATCCACATCTTCTTGGATGTTTCCTGATTATTTACGATGCTACAATCAGATATACAAATATATGTCGGTGTATTGTAATCGAACTATAATTAAATAATGATGAGAACTTGCTGACACAGAATAAATATAACAACCAGATGTTCATTAGAAATGTATACATTGTATATACTATCAAATTGTCACTTTAAATGCTAAAAGTTGTATTATATTGCGTTTTGTTTTGTAAATATGTGTTGGAATGTACATTTACAAGCATATAATAATTACTGCTTGATCGTGCTTATCTGGTCAACATAATCAGTGGTATATTTCCATGGATATACCTACTTAAGTATACCAGGGACAAACACGGGCGGTGATTATTTATGTAAAAACACTTCTAATTGTTTCGTGTTTGCCTGTATCAAAGAGCGGATGGACACACGAACGTGACATAGTGGACATTTGAGACACACGGACAACGCCACCTACCGGACAAAGTGAGGCTGCGCTGAATTCATCCGCGTCATTAAATCCACGAGTGAATTCTGAAAGAAATATACACACACTGCATGACTGACCGGAAGTTGCTTCAAACCGTAGGCAATCTTCTGGAGGTGATGAAACAACAACGAAACAGGAACATTCCCAAATATGTTATCTCGTTCAGCATCTATAGTAAATACTTCTAGTTAATACAATTCTGCTCTAGTAACTAAAATTATTTAGTGACATATTATAACTTTTCATAATAAACTATCAATATGATGAAACATATATGTTTATTAGTTTTGAAGTAGTATACATATTTTGTAAGCCAGGGGTCCGTAAGTCCTAAATATAGTTAATCACATTCTGATGGATGATTTAAAAAAAACATTATATGATGGACATACCTTTTAAACACTTCATACCAAAATAATAAATAATTCAATATGTTTATGATCAGATTTGTTTATACATTTTGAAGTAACATATCCATTTTGTAAGCTAGGTTCCGCACATCCTAAAACTAGTTACTACATGTTTAAGCATGTTTTAAATACTAGTAGCTAGTTTTAATAAATAACATGATGGAATGGATACATGTTTTAACAACTAATGATACATATGGAGATATTAATGTGTGTAAGAATAGATTGTTCATAGTTTTAAAGTGATTTAACCATTTAATGATAAACCTGTATGTACGAATATATTGTTTATAATTCTGAAGTGACATACCCATTGTGTAAGCTAGGTGTCCATACATCCTAAAGCTAGTTAATACATTTCTTAAGTAAGCTTTAACTAGCTAGTCTTAATAAATAACATAATGTGACGACGGATACATACGTTTTACCATTTAATGATAAACCTGTATGTATGAATATATTGTTTATAATTCCGAAGTGACATACCCATTTTGTAAGCTAGGTGTCCGTACATCCTATACAGCGTAACCTTAAGTGTTAATGAGGGAGAACCTCCCCTGGCTTGTCACACTGTCGGGTACGTTTACTTTTTCTGCCTACACAAGACGCGCGACAAGACCAACCAGCGCGTGCATTGGTTGACACAGTCTTTGCGCTGTGACGTCACACCACCCAGTCGCCTATCACCCACCTTCACTGGGAAGCATGTGATTGGAAATAGTTAATTAAAAATGTCTGTAACCATCACGAGCTCATTGAAATTGACTACTCCAGTTTACAGAACCACGTTTTACAAATAACAAGTTGTAAATAGCATCACTCCGTGCATCTCGCTGTCACTGATGTTGATGCATTCCAGTCTTGCAGTGGAAGGTGTGTTGATGCGACCGTCTCCAAGTAGTCATGAGAAATGCACTAATTGCTACACGTTTTTTTTAGGCAACCAAATACTTAGATAGCATGCTATGGCAATTCATTATTGCTCATGGATGTTTAAATTAATGTTGTTTTTTCAAGGTACTTGAAGTGTGCAATGTGTGAGGCAAATGCTTGTTTAATGACATGTACCATCAGCTGCATGTGACATCCACAAGAGTCTGACATTCTCATCCTTCTACGGATCCTCTTTCTTCAGGATACGATAAGGCCATGACGTATGTGTTAACCCAGTGCGAGCCGGTGCTAGCCAGTGGGCAATGTTTGGAGAATACGTTGACAGTAGATGGTTAACTTTGACTTCTCTGTCCGGAACAAGGCGGACACTCTGTAGGAGGTCAATGTGTTTTTAGTTTTAAAATAATAGGCCTACATATGAAGAAGTTAGTTGTGTCATAGTTGCTATTGATTTGCTTTTAGCCTCATATTTCTAGTAATACCGTAGACTGGAGTGTTTTAAAATTAAATGATAATTTTTATATTTTAGTTTGTGCAACAACTATATTACAGTCCATGCTTCTCACCACAATTACTCATCATGTATTTCGTAAAGATCAAATGGTGGTTGATAATTATTGTACCATAACAAATTTCCCTCGTGAATATTAAAGTATTGTCTATTGTTTATCACCAATATCTGAAATTATCAAAGTATTACTTCATTTACGACATAAATTGCAAGTTGTTTGGAGGAAATAAACAGCTACACTAGCAATGTAAAATGTGGCGCAGGAATACTGTAAGGATTTAAAACCGGTTTCCTGGAGTATATATCGTCTTGTATCCAAAATATATGTATTTGCTAGTTTTCTGTACGTAGTCCAAATACACTATAGTTCAATATTGACGCAATTGGCTGCTGTAAGGTCAGAGGTCGTGTGTATGTATGTTGAGGGAGGTATCCTGTGATCTATTCATTAGCTGCGCACTATATTATACTAGGTGCATCATTTAGAGGACATAGCATATAGACATTGTCTTATTATCTTTAGATGGAGCATCTAAAAATAGTCAGTCTAAAATGTAGTATTGTCATATTTCAATACTTCTCGGGTTGTCATTTCGTGAAAGTATTTATACAAATATAGCTAGATGTCATATGTTCTGAAAGGGTCGCATTTACGCACTAGCCAATGTTTCCAAGGCAAGTCAAAGAGCTCTGTGTTTGCATAACCTTCCTATTTTATAAATCAACAAAGAAGATTATGTATACAGTATAGAGAAAAAAACTTCCGCTGAGAAATTATTTCCTTTGAAATAAAATGCACCAATCTACCTTCATTGTTCAACTACTATGTTTTCAAGTATTCAACTACTATGTTTTCAAGTATCTGGGATGTTAAAGCGTAAAAGTGTTTTGCTGGTGTTAAAAAGTTTGATAATTTAGGAGGACACGGAGCACACTACTTGTGACACATAATGAGGTGTGTGTGTCACTACGTTCATGTTTGCTGTAGTACCTATAATAACGGACATACACATATAGCAGCAACGTTAAACATAACACTATCAATATTATGATACCAATGCATATAAAAGACCTACCTTTTCTATTTATGGAAATTCACTATTAATTTCATGGATGGTAATTCAAATTGTATTCAATTTGACCATGCAGTAGTGATCTGTCATACACGTTTACAGGTTTAAAAAAAAATGAAAACACATTTAATTGTTGTGAAGAGGTTGTTTACGTTCAACCACTAGTTTGATGAATGATGTATTGATATACTTCTGACGACACTTCATTCCGCACCTACTATCTGGCTAACAGAAGTCACGCCGAGAGGTGTGTAGCCAGATTTTCAATGTTTACATCACACAAGTTTATAAAGCACACCTGTTGTGAGTAACACCGGCAGGTAACATGTCAACTTTACACATCCCTATTATATTGGATAGTGTGGATGACGCCCCTGTCGTCAGCTGTGACGTCCGGTATACAGTGATCGAGTCAGTCAGTGGAGCTGCTACGTCATTTCTACCAGTATGTCATCACTATGGCGACGAGATGTTTTATTGTGGGAGGTGAACCTGAGGTAGTTTTTAATTATCGGATTTCAATAAAAGAAACATCCCCTATTAATGACATTGGTTGAATTGTATGCAGGTTCAGACGAAAGTATAATAATACATTTACATACATTTTCACTTAGTTATGTATACAGTACACAGACATCGAGTTCTGTCTCCTCAGAATGTTTTACGTTCTATGCATGTGCTCTCTACATACCATACATGACAGTATCTGTATGCACAGACATGTAATTATATCCCGTGTGAGACTATGTTTCCCGTATTTAAAATGTAAATACTAGCTTTGTATCTTCCCTGCCTCCGGCAATGGGAAGTTATTTCATTTTCCATTTTTCGATATTCAAAATTTTAAATAGATCTACTTAAAAAAAATGAAATTATTCATTTATAAGGCACCTTTGACAACTATTTAATGTATTAACACCACATGTATCTCACGTAGTAATTCTCCTACTACTGCAGGAAAAATCATAAAAATGCTTAAAACGTGTCTAAACCGGAAGTGTGCTCATATGACACTTACATAGACTGATAGGCGTTATTGAGACCTTTACATTGCACATATCAATTCTGAATTACATAATCCTAATCCTAACTAAAACATTTTGAAAAAATTGAATATCGAAAAAGGAAAAAAGCAACTTCCCATTGCCCCTGCATCCCCGATTCTGGGTTCATTGGGGAAGATTGGTAAGGTTCATTATTAGATGCATATTCTCTAATTATAAGCCGCCTACGGTAATCCTCCCACCTCTTATCCAGTAGACCTTGGCCCCACCCACGTAACCACCCCAGTCACATTTACCCCACCCGAACTTCTGCACTAGCGCTAGGGATGTCTACTACCACCAACATTTTTCAACAGACGATCTGCAATTTAGAATTCCACAATTTTCTTATGTCAATATTTACCGCAGTCCTGGTTAGGTTGAGGCGAGGTTTGGTGGCCAGTGTATGCAGTATATCCAGTATAACCTGGTAATATCACTGGGAACTGAGTCACAGCATAATATTCAGAGAAAAAACTGCTACTGTTAGCACTTTCAAATGTAATTGCCACCCAGGTGGCTGTATAGATTATACCCCTAAAATAAACCTTATTGCATAACACTGAATGTATAGGTTCACTTTTATACTCCCGTTAGAATATGTTGTAGTATGTACACTATAATTGTAAATATATACGATATGTTAGTTTAGTGCTAGGGTTGATACTTAATCCATACACACACACACAGACACGCGCCCGCGCACGCACGCACGCATGCACGCACGCATGCACGCACGCACGCACCCCGCCCACCCCCCACCAGAAACATTATTTAATACTTCACTTATAGGGATGGGGAATTGTTTGGTACTACACTATAGACTATACATTTATATGCGTGTTACTTCGTGTTGAGAGTGCCAGACACCGACCATCTTCGAAACTGAGATCAGTATCCATACTTAACCTTTGACCTAATGGTCTATGTTTCGAGGATGCACACTAACAAGAGTAGGCTATGCTATATGTGTATGTCGATATAGGGACGTCCCACTATACTTCCTTCTATTCATAGTATGAATGTTCATTTAATTACCAATGTTTCACAGAATAACGTTTGATTCCATTATAATACCCGTGTCAAATGTGTAGAATAATGTATAAAATTCGTATGCTAAAAATTAAACATATTTTTACAAAAATAATTCACATTAACTAATTGCGTATTATATTATAAAAGTCTAAAGGTAATGTTCTTCATAATACAAACAGTTTAACATTTTGCAATCTAATTTCTTCTTGTATAGCATTTTATTAATGCCACCTTGCAAAGTCTTTGATGCTAATGGACTTTATTCAGCATATACAATAGAAGATGACCTTTTTTCTTTACTGGGTCGTGTTAGATCTATCTGTTGACCATCACGGTAATCTTAAACAATGTAACAAATGTACACTGGCCGAGATCACCGGAGGTCACCGGATGGCGATCTGGATAAAGTTTCATCTGATCCCAAAGAACAAGCTTGAAGGTGACATGTAGTTTAACATTTGCACATGTTAATTTGTCAAACACGCAACTAAGGATCAAGTCAAGAATATAAATGTGAAAAGTTCACCTACCTTGAAGTATTGAGAAACAGTTGTGGAATGCTTGTCCTTAAGCGACCGGTCGTATCTAGAATACAGAGTTAATTCCCTTAAGAATGTTGTCCAATGTCTTACGTAATATGATTATAACATCATCTAATTATGTAAATCCAAAGGATTTAAACAATACGGTAGCAGTGTTGGAGTAACTATATTAGTATCCGTGGTGCATGTGTACACATGTTACAGTTGTCTCAGGCTCATTCGTCCAATAGAAGCCTTGTGCATGATCAAGTACGTCTTCTGCTGGTGTTCATCAACTTCAGAACCTTCTCCTGTTTTCTGACACTGCATAGCCCGTACATGCACGATATAGGAATACCAGACACTGAGGCGGGGTACCTCAGAGGTGCAACATTGCCTCGAGTGCACATGTAAACATCTACAATAGCAGAGATGTTTGAAGGGTCTTCATTATAGCATGTGGAACTCCATTGTCGTTCATCCTTGTGATGGTGCTCGGTCCAATTAAGCCTGCTCTTGTCGCGCAACCGAAGGCGTGGATTAAACCGTAAATTGTAGGCAAAGCTAGCTTACTGTGTGGGTATGTTTGTATGTGTCCACACGCCGACTCGTTTGTTGGTCCAGTCCAATAAAAACAGTCAGACTGGCTGTTACGATGTAGCTAATGACGATAATTGTATCTTTAAACATCCCCGTATGACTCAAGACAATGAGTACCACACTAAATACACATAAAAGTTTGACGCCTTCATCCTGATTGATGCATAATTCAAACTAAAATACGAACTTGTCTACGATTAGGGAAACACGTAATTCATGAATTATGTTGCACAACCATTTATTATGGATTTATGCGCGTTGAGGACCAATTGATGATGGTTTAAATCGTGGAGGTCATCCCACGAGTAGAAGGTGAAGGTGGAGACCCTTACCTGTCATCTGAACCTGCATCACCACGTTGGTTCTTAGTCCTGGGTCTGGTGGCGAACGAGCTGCAACATGGAGGTGTCAGTCAACATGCGAACACTAATTATAACTAGGTGTGTTTATGTGTGTGTGTGTGTGTGTGTGTGTGTGTGTGTATGTGTGTGCGTGTGTGTGTGTGCGTGTGCGCGTATGCTTGTACGT
>JAUTBZ010116646.1:0-16362 GCA_032361785.1 Lepetodrilus galriftensis
ACAAACACTTTGGACTGTTCAAACAGTGTTGTAAACTTGACAAACACTTTGGACTGTTCAAACAGTGTTGTAAACTTAAAGACATTCACTGTGAATCCTGACAATGTGATTATTTAAGTATGAATTTACGGGAAATTCATAAAAGGAAACTTTCAATTATTATCATTTGTCTCACGACAGTGATGTGAACAAAACAAACAAATACTGGAGTACACATTACCATGGCAACAAGGAAACTTCGAAGCTCCAAATATATTATATGTGGCAGGGTACAAAAACTGCAAAATATATATTATATATTTCTCTTGCAAAGTTGAATATACAAAAGAAAAATAAATATGATAGTTGTACAATGTACATACTTATAAATAATAAAAATGTGTGCATTTGTCTGTTCCATACTGTTGAGTATTGCAATAGGGAACTGTATTTAATGAATTGCATGTGATCTTTTAATATATTGTTTGTATGACAAATTATAATTCTTCATAAAACATCCACTGATAGCTTCCATCTCCACAAAGTCAGACTGATATGACCCAGCCAGTATGTAATCCATCGCAAACATCCTTAACCCACTCACTGCTGAAGGCAACCGTTCTTGCCCTAATGAGCAGTGTTTTTGCCTAATCCAGCAGGGAAAGGGTTAACTAACCTTTAGTACTCATATTTATTACATACAGATTTCATTGAAGGAACATTATTAATTACTATGGAACATCAGGGCCCGGCTCCGAGATTACGAAACTTTCTGAGAATGATTTCATACTCAACTCAGAATTTTGTTCATAAAATGTCATGTGACGTCATAGCCTGAGTATGCTGTGAGTCTAGGGTTATGACGTCGCATGACGTTTTATGAACAAAATTCAGAGTCGAGTAAGAAATCGTACTCTCAGGCCCTGTTGTATGAAAGTGTCATTAACTAATGACGTTATTAGCCGTTATTCCTGCATTGACTTTCAATGCTAACGTAATGCTGCATTAGTTAACCCTCTCCCTGCTGAAGGCAAGTTAACTTGCCCGATCGCATGCAGAAATAGAACACTTTGATTTTATTCAGCAGGCAGAAGGTTAATGAAGGTTTAAAGACATGGAGGGTTAATGGCATATCATACAACCGGGCCCAGAACTCTCAAGAGTACTTTAACTAAAGTAACCTACAAACCACCATGCAATTCCACATTTAATCTGAATGATATGTTCTCAGGATGTAGTAAGTTTTGAGATGCTGAAAATTGTATTTCACAGGGTTTACGATGAAAAGACAAATGTGGACTTAATATAGTTCGACTTGAAATGAGTCGTTACATCATAATTACCGTAGTTACGACAGCGTGGAGACACTGGACCAGAAATCGTTCACGTTCACTTGATAAATTACTATTGGACAGTGGTTCTATCCCATGATATTATTACAGAACGCAAGATAAATAACAATAAAATATGTGGAAATAGTCACCTGAAATATAATAGCAAATCTCAAATATGGTACAAATTCTCCTTTCAATTTAATAATTTATACATTCAAGCAAAACAAAATAATGCAATGTTGTCACAACCAGCTCAGAACACTCAAAAAGTGCAAAAATATATGTCTTTTGTCTCCATCCTTTAGCTATGTGGCCTACATGCACAGTTATAGTTGAGCTACGTACTAATGTGAACTGATGCCAGTATGTTTGAGTAATGAACACGTTGTTGAGGCATACACAACAGTGATACAGTGGGGCCAGTTACAGTATTCATTGCCCAGTCAAATACAGACAAAGTCCATGCACCACTCACAGGATGAAGACAATCTCAAATAGTATTTTTAGGTGAATGTATTTTATATTCAACATAGTATATTTTGTAATAAATAAATATACAGTGAATCCGGCAATCTGATTGGTTCACGTGACCCCAAAACATTGTGTTCAATGAACATAAATTTTCTTAGGTGGCATTGTTGCATCGCGTTGTATATGATGTCATCTATACTTGACATCGGCAAAAGATTGTTGAAAATATTCATGCACTGCTTCTAAAATGTAGACTAAAATCATTGATGCATTATGTCACAACTATTAAATCAAATAATTCCCCACCAATTTCTTATGTAATTCATTTATAAGGATTGACTGTCATTTCTTTACGTTCATCGAGGTATGAACGTAAAAACAGAATGCAAACTTTTGTTTGAACCGCTTCGCGGTTTCATACAGTTTGCACATCAGTTTTTACGTTCATACCTCGATGAACGTAAAAAGATTACCGTCAATCCTTAAATAAATACAAACATTTGTATTTCTGTTCAAACTGTAAATACATGGAACCATCCATTTCTGTAGGATGTAAACTAAAATATCGCAATATATCTGCAGGAGACAAATATATCAATTATATATGGAGGAGTACATAGAGTAGAACTATTCAAGATACAATGAGTATATAAGTATACCAATTCTTTACAGCTGAACTAAGCAAGTATACCAATCATGTGTGATGAAAGTATACGAGTATACGTTCAGCGGCAAATGGTACAAAACAAAACATCAGAAATGGCAACTCTGGATACAACAGAACAAAACCAACCAAACAAACAAACAAATCAGTACGAAGACCATCGTGATATATTTGTACAAACAGTTCTTTCTTAATGTGTGGCGAATTTAACCAACCAGTGAGTTTTGTATTGATAACATATCCATATCGACTAATAATTATCAGATGAACCTCGGAGAACTAAACATGTAATGCCCTTTGAAAAACCTTCGCTTTCAATCCATGTACATTTTGAATGCATTTACTATTTTATCTAAATTTTATTTTGAAATAATAATATACTAAATCAACTTAAATCAATTGAACTTTAAACAATATATATGCACTTTGTTGGAGTTAATAGTTTGATATCAGAAATCAAGATGACCTACTTCTTTCATAATTAAAATAAGAACTACTTTCGTCAATAATGATAATTGCTATTTGTTTCTAACTTGCCTAAATCTTGTTGGTTTGTCACAAGATGGTACACATTTTAAATTGTATTTTTGGATGACAATGCATACATGGAAAGAAATGTATGTAGTAGAGAAATTGCATCTGTTATCATGTATCAACAACAATATGTTAGTGTAAAAATATCAAACTGAAAGAACATCCAAAGTAACTAAATAAAAGTTATATTTGACAATACAACAGGCAGACTTAGTGAGTGAGTTGATTCAGATTCAGACGAAGGCCTGGTATTCCACCATCACTGAGTCGTTTCACCAAAGGAGCCAGCCCTTGGTGTCTAACAAACTCTCCAGTCCAAAGAAACCGCAATAACCGTATGATGACATTGTATGAGTAAACACCAGAAATCTTTAACAAAACAAGTAATTAAAAATATCTTCATAAAATACAGAAAAAACAATTAAAAATAAGACTAATTTATAGAAATTGACTTAAAATTTGTATATTTAATATAGACTTAACCATTTATTGTGTAATGGAACTATTTATAATTAACACCATAAACCTATTACTGTTTGCTATGGAAAACAAGTGAATTGACATCAGTATTGTCATCGGAGAAACACAAAGGTATGGTACTACAGAAGATGGATATTCAAACTTTACATACCATCTACACTAGATATTGTCATATGAATCCATCCCTATAAAGCTATTGATCAAACTGGTTTGCAATGTAACAAATGTTTTGGGAAGCTGCGTCTTCTCATTGAATACAAAATCAATGAGTTCGGTGTGGAGTGGCAGGGATTGGGCCCACCAAGAAAATGTACTTTATGTCACAAACCAGGCCAGCTACGTTCATAAAGCTCCTCACAATGAACATTTCCGCTGCCCAATTCGCAAAGATATGGTACACAATCTTGTCATAAGGACATTTTTCTCCTTGAGCCGAATATTATACAATCTTGGAAAATTGATGGACGAAAGATTCATGTTATGCCCGCACTATGATCTTCTTTGTTGAAATATCTTCGTGGGAGTGCGACGATAAAAACTGCAATCACGCTAATGGATTTGCAATAGATTGTAGAGATATAGCAATATTATGTATGGAGCCCTCCAACTCCCAAATGTCAACTTAGTAGACCCGGATAAATCAATGAAGATTAACTGTACACGGGGAAAGATTTTAAATGTTTCACGGACTTAACGCGCAAACTGTTAACATAATGAGTTTCTTTGACGTACAACTTCCATAGTGCCATACCTTCGATAACATAGAATTTGTGTGGGAGCACTTGAATGAGTCTTTCGACCTTATTTACAGTGAAATCACACAGCTTATATGAAGACGTCGTGATTACAATAATGACGAGTTCAATGCTGGGAATATAGCGAATAGTGTCAAAATGATAGAGTAATCTGCCACGTAAAAACAGCATGCATCCACGAATACATTCTGTCTAGGAGAATACTGGTAATATTCAAAACCGCCCATCACGGGATCCATGGCACAGGCAGTTGAGGCTTGTACTCGATTGTGTCGTAATGATAAAAAAAATTATCTGGTATTCTTTACACATGGATGAGATTTAAGACTGCTATATTCAATGGTATACATTGTCAGTCAACCCGACATACAAATTGTGCGTATTGGTATTTTGACTGGTAGTGGTTGTCATGATAATGTGGTATCATCAACCATCATCCCATGCATATCTCCATATATACAATCTTGTTCCTTTTCCAGTCATCTTCCTCAATTACTTTGGGAATTCATGGAAATGTTGTGTCATTCTATACAGCACGGTGCTGTTTTTATGTGTACGGGCTGTCATTGTTGGTAGTGTGTGTCCCTGACAGCCGCACGTTGCTATTGTCTTATCCATACAATTATTCATCTTCTATTTGGCCACCGTTCTGCTTTAACCCTCTCCGTGCTGGGTTAGGCAGAGGCACAGCTCTTTATGGCATTTCTGGTTGCCTCCAGCTTGGAGAGGGTTAAATGATATTCATCGGAACTCAAGTCTGTGATTTACTAAAATTATGGATAATAATGGTGTACAATAATATACAATAACAATGTACTTGAATAATAAAGGTCTTACTGACCATATCCACCAGAAACTGGCAACTTTTGAAGAGAACTGATATTTTTTATAGATTTTCCACTGATAAATTAATATTGATTGAAGAAACAATTTTAATCATAAATATTGATTGACGACACATTTTGTAATCAAGTTTTAGCAGTTAACTTTCATGTATTTTTCAAAAGCTTGATGTTCAACATTTCTATGATAGATTTATTTGAGATAACTATGTAGCAAACATGTGTCCTTGTCAGTTAATGTCTTCTCTTTCATTTTGGTTAGCTTTAGTCACGATCATTTTCTTAAATTTTACAAGCCTACCGTAAATCATTAACATTTAGATGAAAAACCTAGTATTGAATCCAGATGAATGTCCGTGCCACTCGTGCACTGCAAACTGTATGAGACGCACAGCTACACGAAGAAGCTTGCACTATCTCTAGTGGGCCCAAACAGTGCTGACCTCTGACCGTTCAGTACTATTCTAAGAATCAGTGTTTTCAAGTTAATTAAATTGGAAGAATATGCCTGTTGCTTGGCTTGACTCAGAGGTAGACTCACTTACATGGACATTGCATATGACTAGACCATTTTGACATTGGAATAATCGGGGGGAAAACTCACTTCTTAGTATAACTGGTAAATTCAATTCAAGATACACTCCAAGGAAATTACATTACCTGTACAAAGAACAGTTTCAATTCATGAAAAAGAAATTCAAATAATATTACTCCAAAGCTGTCAAAGAACAGTTTTCATAATATGTGCTCTTTCTTTCGGACAAAACAATGGTTTTTTTTCTATGATTGGAATCAAACAAGTGAATTTGTTGAATGTCCGTGACAATTCCTGGTAAGGACAGAACACCAGGGTTAGAGCAACCCGTAGGAATTATGTCCTTGTCCGTGTCATGAAATGAACGCTCCTTAAGGCAAATGTCAAGTATCCAGAAAGACAGGTACACATTAACATATGATTAATGCCCTCACCACTTGGAACAGTTAATCCATGTAGTGTTGGTCTAGTCCTGCAGTCTGCCCAATGAAGACACTCAACTTGGCATTTTGCATAGGAAGTACAAGCTGGCACTGTTGTCTGCTGTCTGTCTGTATAACACTTGGCACCATCGTCTATTGTCTGTGCTTGCATACAACTTGGCACCATTGCAGAAGACCTTGATTTGGTATTCCTTGAAAACATCTTGCAAAGCCATAAAACATATCCGCAGTAAAGTGCTGCGGTACAGCCGCACAAATCTTCCTCCACTTTCATTTGTGAAAGGACCTGCACTAGACAATGAGCTGAGGTCCGCCACTCGGGTGTAAGACTTGGTATCGGTACCTTTGTCGTGTCCCAGTTCCAGATCTCTGCCTGGATGTGAAGTAACTCCCGTAGGAGAACTCTGAAACATCAGCAAATCTTTCCTCCTGAAACATCAGCAAGTCTTTCCTCCTGAAACATCAGCAAATCTTTCCTCCGCAGCAATGAGCATCTCCTGCTTGTCAAGTCATCAAGGATGAGGACTTTCTTATCACTGCCTGTGATCAGTTCTGAACATATCTGCTGTCAAGGCTGTCCACGATCAGCTCTGAACACATCCGCTGCTGTAAAAACCATAGAAAGCCGAGACTCTCTCGAGGCTGTCCAGGATCAGCACTGAACCTCTGTGGTGTGGTCTGAGTCGCCCAGACCCTTCTCCTCTCTGGCCGTGAGGGACACGGGACTGGCACTCTGCCGATCGTACTCCTGCTGCTGGTACTGACAGTGCCGGCACTGTATCACCCGCTCCATCGTCGACACCCGCTCCATCGTCGACACCGCCGGTCTGTCCACACGACTGGGATCTGTCCTAAGGCGGTCGTCCACGTCCATCGCAGAGTCTATAGGAAGTCGATGAGCTATTGGAAGATGATGACCGGCTGGAAGACGATTGTCTATTGCCTGATGATGGTCCATCGATAAACGTCCATCAAAATGATCACTGGTTTCCATATTTGCTGAAACGGGACGCGAAGGCTGACGATGTTGCGTCATTAGATATGCTATTTGTTCTCGGTTATATTTCTTGTATTGATCACAATACACAAACCTGGCTAAAATGTTTAACTTCCTGTCAAACAGGATGTATACGGCTGGTTCCAGCAGGCTGTGCGTCCAGGCAATGAAGCTGAATGTTTGGTAAACTTTGGGACTGACATTGTGTCCGAAATCAATTAGAATCAGTATAAAGAGAGGGTACCAACAAAGCACGTACAAGATGGAAGTCAATACAAATATCTTGGCTCGGTGTGTGGATTCTTCAACAAGTTCTCTAATACTACTGGCCGTCTGCTTGGCTTCGTCCATGATGGTGATGGAAGTCCTCACCAACATCGACACTCGATTTGGCTGATTTAGTTGGATCTCTTTATAAAACTTGCGCAGGAATAGGATGGCGCCCATCAGAGCGAGTGAGAGAATGACGATCCACATCACGTGGGCGATGTAACCTGACGTCGTTCCCAGTTGAAACGAACAGCTTCCTATCTGTGGATTGAACTCGAAGTGTCCACCGATCAGCGTGGGTCCGAGGTGCAGAGTGGTGCTGGCAATGTATACTGTCAGGATTCCAAATAATATACAATACATCGTCCCTCGCGACGTCCCGCCGATGTTCGTCTCGCCGAACGTGTACGCCTCGGTACAGATCATGGCGACCAGGTTGAACGCGGACGCCGTGATGATGACGATGTAGGCGGCGGCCTGTGTCCTACACGTGCTAGGCTCCTCCCCAGCCAGTAAATTAATTCCAAAAATTATGCAAAACAAAGACTTCACAAAGTTCAAACAGCAACAATGTATTAGGAATGCACTGGTTAATTTCCTCAAAGTCCTCTGTGTTAGGATGCAGACGACAACGACAATGTTAAGTAGCATGCCGACCGAGCCGGCAAAGAACAGATAGTAGGCTTCGTGGTGCTCATCCTCGGCACCGGCGGCGGCCATATTGGATTCCATGGTAAGGTTGCGCGAGGAGACGGTCGTCGTGGGGACAGCATACTCCCCACTGTTAGGAAGATCCTTGATACTGGGAGGGGGTTGAAGTGACAAGTTCGCTATCATTGTAGCAGTGGGTCGTGCAGCTCGACCTCTGACCTGTCATCCTGACTCCCGACAGCTGAAAACATGAAAAGTCCATTATTATCATGGCATGGAAGAAATTATTAATATTTTAGTTGTACAACAATTGTATTATTAGTTTTGAGGTCTTAATTTTAACCACCAGGGTCAGTATTCATAAAGGGGCTTAAGTCAGTTTTTGATGACCAAATATATAGCAAAAACTGACTTGGCCCCTTTATGAATACCGGCCCAGAAGTGATCATGTGTTTTTGTCGTTTTAATGTTTGGAAAGTCATTTGATCAAATTGCCGTCTAATGTTTAACACTTACTTAATACGACATATTTGAGTACCCCTGCCATGTTTTACCCTATTTGGAACAGGAAAATGATCTTTCCAGAAATATTAACTCAAACAGCCAAATTAGTATTAACCCTCTCCAACCTAGATTAAGTACAGGCACTGCTCTTTGGGCATCTCTGGTTGCCTTCAGCATGGAGAAGGTTAACAATAATTTGGCTGTTTGAGTTACTATTTCTGGAAATTTATTGAACGTACATACATTCTGACAATAGTTTCGTGCAATATCTTAGAAAATAATATTACAATTTTAGAAAATAATATTACAATTTTAGAAAATAATATTACAATTTTAGAAAATAATATTACAATTGTCTCCCATCTGCCGCGACATCTGTATAATCAGCTGAGAAACTTATAAATAATGCTGAGGGGCACAATTGCAATGAGTTGTGCAGCACGGTAGCAGTTTGGTGAAGACGGCTAGGCTAGGACGTAAACCGCAATACAGGGTCGGGAAGGAAAGTTGTCATGGTTATCCAACATCCACCATATGACCTTTACAAAACTTTTCAGAGATCTTCAGAACTGTCACCAGGTTGGAAGTGGAAGATGAGTTTTCTTGTCTCTGCTTATTGATTGAGATTGACTATTCAAAGTATGTCTGTGGCAACATTCAGGCTGTGACATTGCAAGCATACATTGCAAGCATGTCGGAAACATTCCAGCGTGTGAAAAACTTCCACTGAGTCAACAAGTTAGAAAGAGATTATTTCTGAAAATTGTCAGGAATAGCTCATGCAAGTTGTAAGTGGTTGTTGGGATGCAGTCTAGACAGGAAGTGCTTTTAAATATGTTGGTTTACTAAAAGTGTTCCTTTTCAATTGAGCCACTTCGATTAATAATAAATGTATTAAATTACAGAAATTGATAAATTAATTCAGACACATTTATGACATGGAAATTTAATCCATATTTTATTGATATTATGTTTTCTTATTAGAATTTGGCGAGGATTGAATAAAGGTGACTTTTTTCTGACCTTTTCGTACTATCACTTGATATTAAAATTACATACATTCAGTGACAGGGCCTTTGAAAGGAAGGTACAGCACTATGCACTACATTTTTAGGTTTCTTTCAGCCTTGTGCCGACAAACTCAATACAACTGTATAAGCAAAATAATCTTTTAAAGTTTGTTTATTTATCGGGTAATAAATACAAGAATAAAAGTTATATATTTGGGTCTTGATGTTAGATAAATCTATAAGTTGATCTAGGAAGCTTTTGCTGGATACACTATAGAAAATACGCATAGCAATTTATGTCAGGACGCATACTAGTATTCGCCGTTTGCTTGACTACACTGACTGGCTAGTGAGTAAGTTGACCTTGCTCGGGGTCAAATGTGGTAATCTCATCAACGTCTACTATACATGTATGTTAACGAACTATGTTAAGGAGCTTGCAGGTAATGCTTACAACTAACCAGTTTACGGCCCACGTGAAGTAATCTATAAATACATTAATTATTACTTGAGGTTTAAATTGTGTCAAGTAATCATTCTAAAGATAATGAAGATAATATTAATATTGAGAATCATTACCGTTGTTAGAAAAGATGAAGAATCGGGATGCAATGATTTATACCATAATATAGGCTCTTTTTAAACCAGGGTTGGCAAACATTGGGGGCTAGGGTTATTCCTGTGTCACGATGTTTGTACATTAATGTCAATAAATACAACAACAGCTGGTCTTCGGCAATACATGATACTCTTGTGGAATAGTTAAATGTAGCGTAGTCAATACATTGTATATGAACACTCAATCTATTATTTAATAAACATGCATTATTTTTCCAATTTTCAGATAATGGTATTAAATTCATTAAAAAGTAATGATTTGACTTGATATATTTTGTTTCCTAATCCATATTTCTATTAAATGTTTTCTAATCTACACATTCTTTATCCCCATGTTTGGAAGACGATATATTATTTACTCACCAAACTGAACATTATGTTATAAGTCTGTGTTACGGTTCCGTTATTTTACACTGAAGACAGGCCGGTGACCGGTATATATCCACTGCAGTTTCTATGTGTAGGTATATCCCAAGCAGGCGCTATGAGCAAGCTGGTGTTTAATGCATATATCCAGTATGGTAACACATTGCTGTCTGTCAATCGTATATATCAATCTGCTGTAGTAGATGGATTATTGTAGGCCAGCCATCTGGGAAAGTCGAACTGTGCGGCAAACAAAAGAATTTGCCGACATGTTGGTACCAGTCGAATCAGCTGAGACCCTTGTGTTACTGCTTATGATATGCTAAGGACTTGCCTTTCACACTCGACTTCTCTGGCTTAACTCGGTTCAGTTTCCACGGATCCAGCGTGAACTCATAGGGACACATGGTAGATCTATGGAGAACTTGTAGAGCACTCGTAGAGCACCCATAGAGCACTCAGAGCACCCATAGAGCACCCAGAGAACCTGTGTATATTGCAGAAGGGTTATGATATCTTTAGAACTATCGGAAAGCAACTGACAAGTTATTTACAATATTATGACAAATAACTTTATTATAAGCTTTATTATAAGCTTTATTGTTTACATATTTTTGCATTAAATTAGCAAATGTATCTGTTGATCAATCCAGATGTAGGTTGTACTAGACAGTTTTAGAAATAGGTACCCACCGTCATGTATTTGATAAATCTAGATTTAGAAGCTGTTAGTATTACCACCTATACATTTCCGTAGTCATTAATGGTATAGGGTTGTTCGTAGTGAATCTCAATCGTCGTACATGCATGTTTATCAAGTGACTTATTGAGTTTTATGCACTTCTCAAGCAGTCTAAATGGATACTTTACAAGTGTGTGAGAGCGCATGTGTGTGTGTGTGCACATGCCCATCGTATATGTGCGTAGGTATATCTGGCATCCCTGTCTACCTCCAGTGAAGGAAGGTTATCTAAAGAACAATTAGGTTGCATCATGCAAGATAACATGCTTAACTTTGAACTACTAAATGAGCGTATTAGTGAAAGAATCTAAAAAAAAACAATCTAAACCCCAATTAACCCTCTCCCTGCTGGATTAGGCACAGGCACAGGCACTCCTCTTTAGGGCATTTCTGGTTGCCTTCAGCATGGAGAGGGTTAAATATAAACATAAAACAACAACAACTAAATGAGCGATTGTTTCATAAAACGTGCATCAGCTATTGTTATTATTCCTAGCTGGATATCGTACATATTTGCAAGCATTAACCCTCTTCAGTTCACTGCAATGCTGTGATATAGTAGCATAGCAAGTCTTATGACTGGAGGCTCAGGATATGTATACTGCAGGCAACAGTCGTGAAGATTATGCTGAATTATGAGTATTGTGTGTGGATAAGCTGGCTAACAATCAATGGATTATAGCCCAACTTTCTATACACCTATTCAAATTCTTTTTGCAACTTTCATTGGTGAATGTGTGAATACCGGTGTTTTAAAGCTTCTAATAGTAATCTTTTAGTGTGGTGAGAACCACGTGTGATTTTGTGAATTGGCATTGAGATTCAAGTGTCAGTTTCCAGTATAAAATACACTGCTTAGTAACATTTTTGTAATTTACTTACAACTTAGTGGTAAGTTTAGTTTGTATAGCAGTTATTTATGTTAATGTATACACAGTTCATACAACTAGAACTGCTGCAGCTGTGAATCTGTGATTGGTTGCAATAAATTGAAACAACTTGAAAAATTGAAGTTCTTGTATATGTTTATGGAAATCAAGACCTGTCAAATTTGTTTTTTAATAATCGTAGATTTATGGCGTACAGCTGGTGCTGGGTTGCTGGTAATAGCCGTATACCACATGCTTGTTTGCCATCCTGTCATATTCTGGTGCTTAATCTATCCCCACTGCTGAGAGAAGATTTCATCACAGATGCTCCGTGATAAAGTGTCTCAGATACAAGATGGTGCACATAGATACGCTAATTTGTGCGGGATGTAGAGCAGTGGTAGAATGTTGAACTTTGGAGTCATAGGTTCCAGGTTCAAATCTTGGCGCTTTCTGACACGATATTGATAGGATGCACTGTCTGTAGAGTGGCAATGCAGTTATCACCGTTGGTCTGTCAGTACCAACTGGTGCTCGCAGGTTTACTGCAAAATTCAGTGCTACGGATGTGGGTTTCCTCCTGCCATAAAGCTGACAAGTCGTGATATTAGTGAAAGCGACTCAAAACCCCAATTAAAAATAAATTAAATTAAATAATATTTGTGTGTACAATTCAGAATGTCTTCCTTGGTTACCTAGATGGGAATGTACTGTACTATTGTAGTTGCAATAAGTAAATATCGCGATTATTATTGTCGTGTATCAAGCAACCAGCAACACTCAGATCCCTAATACTATGAACTCGTCCCATTCAGTTTATTTTTTTTATTTTTTTTTGCAAGTCAAAACGGAGATAGAGTAGGCTTCTCCATGGTATATACCGGTCACAGTGGAATTAATGCAATATTGTTAAAACTATTTTATGGATGAAACTTTCCTGCAGCAATTAATTCAAACTCAAATGATTTCCAATGACAAATGTTATGGTGAAATAGATTTCAATGACAAATACTATGATGAAATAGTTGTCAGTGACTAATGTCAGTAGTAAATCTGTACCTCACTTCACTTCAAGCAAACATTTCTTATCCAACCAATCCTTCCTTTTATTTTGTATATCAGTGATCTTTGAGTATCTCGTTCAGACCCGTTTATCATGTAAATTATATATGGACAACGCACATCTAAATGTAGATTAAAATATTCCATAGAAAAGGACTATTTGGATTCTTTTTGTTAATGGAATCGGCACACAGGGTCTATGATTTCAGAATTCTGTTCGTACTTCTGAGACTACAGGCAATCCCGGTGGGTATTTATGACCAATGTTAGGAATGATGATGATCCTGGGGAAGAGATAGACCTTCATCGCCCCGAGAGCTATCTGTTGCCTATCTGTTGCCATGCTGTAAGTACTATTGATACATAGGTTATCTCCAGAGGGCTGTATCATGTAGGCTGCAGCCATGGCTACACTGCAATCCTAACCGCCTGTTTGGAGCTGGGCAGGAAGTGCTTGTAAACACGCGTATTGCCCCTGATGGAGGTTTCGTATGGGTGGCCAAGCACCAGAGATCTCGCTTTCCTTGTTGTAGTTCTTCCACTGGACGATCAGTGACTGTCTTGTCTATCACCTGTGTGAATTCCTCAGTGGGAGACTCCAGTCCACTGGGAATCTGTGTACACGTTCCTGTAAATTAACTGAAATGCTTTGCTGAATTCCAAATCTACCATTACTAATGATAGAATTGTAAAACAGGGTTTTCATTGGTTTACTACTGCCGAAATGTTGCTATAGATGGTTATCTAAATATATAGTGTCTATGAGTGAGTGAATTATTGTTTTTCGTCACAGTGGGAATATTTTGCCCATACGTGACGATAATCTTTATGAATTTCCAGTTTAGTGAAGCAGGTCAACCAAATAGGACAGGCACTGGATTATTTACACTGCATGTATCACAGGGGAGAACCGCATGCAGGTAACTGAAGTTTCTCGCATCCAGTAAGGCGTAGGGATCAAATTGTAGTGCTCAAAGGACTTATATTTATAAGCATATGCCCATTTTTTTAAAAGACCATATTGGTGGCACCTGATTACCAAAGTTAAGCAACATCTGATCTGGGTTAATTTTTTATTTTTTTTATTTTTACGTTAATTGTAATTTATACCACATTCTGCATTAACCAATTTCCCTCGTCTTGCCACAACAGATACCCACATCCTTACAATATTGACACTTTCAGTTACCAGCATGACACAATTTTGGTCTTCATGAATATTTTCATTAATATTCCATTACATCGTTTATTTATTTATGTATCTAGTATTCTACCTGCAGTGTGGCATCGTAGAAGGGAAGGTAGTGTGTGCTATTCGCATAGTGATGACTGTTTTCTTACTATTTCTTAAAGCATTGCCATTATGCCAAGCACACAGTTCATTTTGTTATAACAACTACTTCAAAGCAACCATGGGCGACCATTTCCTTCAGCACAGAGACAGCTTGTGTGAGGAATTAGCTGAGGTAGGCAGGTTATCTGATGAGTGCACGCTTCTTTATCTATTGCTCTCGGTACGTAGAGGTTAGGGCTGTGGCCAACATAACATAACAACCCACCAGCAGAGGTCTGGCTAACGGAGAAAACAACAGACAACCACCAGAGGGCTAATAGTGAAAACAACAGACAACCAGCGGAGGTATGTGGTTAACACAGAGAAATCAACAACCAACCAGAGGTCTGGCTAACGGTAAAAACAAGAGCAACCAACAGATGGCTAACAATGAAAACAACAGCCAACAAATAATTCTAAGTCTTTGACTATCAGAGAGAAAACAACAGAGGTCTGTCCAACATGGAAGAAACAACAGCCAACCAGTAGAAGTCTGTGGCCAACACAGAAACCATCAGAGGGCTAACAACAGCCAACCAGTAGAGATCTGTGGCTAACACAGAAACCAACAGAGGACTAACAACAGCCAACCAGTAGAGGTCTGTGGCTAACACAGAAACCAACAGAGGACTAACAACAGCCAACCAGTAGAGATCTGGCTAACACAAAGAGATAACAACATCCTGCCAACAGCCAACATTGTCAAAGTCATGTTTTAGCGCTAACCTCGAGGTAGCAGATTATGTAAAGATTGTGATTAATTTGCGACATGGTCGATCAATGCAATGATGTCGTTAGTATGGCCCTTGCAAACTCGGCTGTCGTCTTGCAATGTCTGGATAGTTCCTGTATAAATAGTTCCAGACAATCTGCTCAAGTTAATATTATAGATGTCTACATATTTTCATTTGTTAGGGAGTTTTAACTTCGAAGACTGGTATACTATCGCAGAAAACAAATATGTACGTTTGTTGGGACAACCTTGTAAGTGAATCTTAGAAAATGGCTCTGGGTTCCAACACAGAAAAGAAGATAACTGTATGAGTGTACATTTCTGATATATAGTTAATCACATAGGTGGAATATTTCCACAGCAATGGTAGGCAACAGTTCACTAGTACCAGGCATCAGTTAAACTATAGTAAGATATGTCAGTGCCCCTCTGGTCTGATGTCAGTGCCCCTCTGGTCTGATGTCAGTGCCCCTCTGGTCTGAGGTCAGTGCCCCTCTGGTCTGATGTCAGTGCCCCTCTGTCTGGCTGCTTGGAAGTTCATATGTCAGTATGCAATGGGCCCGTTCTGAGATGTTCAGCCATTGTTACAGTGATGAGATCAACATCCTAGGCATGTAGCAAAATCAATGGCCGATTTGAAGGACATTTTTCACAGTATTTGTCATCTCATGGTGGTGTGGTCACGGTGGGAGGAAAACCCACAGCAACTGTGTTATTAAGACCAAAGAGTTGGGTGATAACTATATATGTCTCAATGAAGGAGGAACTGTTCCCCAACAAGATTGTAAACCCAAATAGTTTAGGTTTTGTGTTTCAATGTAATAACTGTAGACGCTATCTGTGGTGAGTAGATATACTCTCATGCCAGTGTAGTCTAGTCTAATGGCAATGTAGTATATTATCAGTATAGTCTATAGTCTATTTGCCAATGTAGTAGTCTGTAGTCTAATGCCGTAGTCTGTAGGTATTCTGCCGTAGTTTGTAGATATTGTGCTGTAGTCTGTAGTCTAATGCGGTAGTCTGTAGGCAGTGTGCCGTAGTCTGTAGGTATTGTGCCGTAGTCTGTAGGTATTGTGCCGTGATCTGTAGGTATTGTGCCGTAGTCTGTAGGTATTGTGCCGTCGTCTGTAGGTATTGTGCCGTCGTCTGTAGGTATTGTGCTGTGGTCTG
>JAUTBZ010116757.1:0-16361 GCA_032361785.1 Lepetodrilus galriftensis
AACTACGACCGTCGGGAGTCGGCATAACGCTCGTCGTACGACGATTTGGTCGCAAGTGTAGCGCCGGCATTATACTAATGCACTCTGTAATCAGGCGACATCTAGATATCTAGACGTGTTTCCTCCTACAGGCTTCAGTGGACGTCTGTTAGCACTTTCGCCTTCTTTATCAGCTGTTTATCAATCAATCAAAATATATATTTATAAAGCGCCGGTATCCAGCTATGGGCTAACATATACAATAGAATACCGTGTGACTTTTGTTACCAGATCCGTGTAATCAGCCCTGACATCGAGTTGTTGCGTGTTTTGTTCAGCTGGCATGCATGTACATTGTCAAGGATTAGCTGAAATATTGAGGCCAACAGCCTAGAAATAGGCTAATTGACTCCATTATTTTCAACAAATAAATAAACAAAAATCACTGTGATAACATTATATAAAAAATAGTTTATTTTGTAAGTATATAGACAATTTTGTAAACATAATAGCTATGTAACACCTACAGACCACATTCAAACTCTCAAACATCTGGTTTCAAAATGTGCTCATATATACACACACAATTCTGGATTTATACAGATGACATTCAAATTCAAGTCGTCCTTGAAGCCAATCCTGAATTTCGACATTGGTCTTTTGAAATTGAACTATTCCTTTATTAGTAATATAATATTGTTGAAGCAGGTGTTTCATGGACGTGAGTAATCCTATACAACAGCAGTGATTCTATATACCAGGCAGCCATACACGACCCAGAAGCCTCCACACAGGATGTTGGCCAGAGTTAGAGACGGTGGTGACAAAGTCCGGACACATCACTATCTATCTATGTACATACTACCTCTGTACAACTATTTACACTTCAAGTAATACATATAGCAACAGTTTTGATTAAATTGATTCTCCCAGAGTAGAGCTGTGACCTGTGACCTGTCTACAGTGGAGGCAGCTGTGGCGGGATGTACGCAGCTTCCCTGAAATGTCAACCAACAAACTGTCATCATCGCCATCAGTATAGGTAATCTATAATTCTTAATACGGTTACCACGAACATCGGCTGTGTTATTCAATCTGTTGTTCTTTTAGATATAGGCCTACTTACGCTTTCAATTGTTATGTTTGGGTTTTATTTGTTACAGACATGGTGTGTTGATTCTCTCAAATTCAGCGATGGCTAGCCAGTAACCTACGTGTTGATAGTCAGTAACCTACATGTTGCTAGTTAGTAACCTACGTGTTCTAGTTAGTAACATGCGTGTTGTTAGTCCGTAACCTAAGCGTTGCTAGTCAGTAACATACGTGTTGTTAGTCAGTAACCTAAGTGTTGCTAGTCAGTAACATACGTGTTGTTAGTCCGTAACTTACGTGTTATTAGTCACTAACATACGTGTTGTTAGTCCGTAACCTAAGTGTTGTTAGTCAGTAACATACGTGTTGTTAGTCCGTAACTTACGTGTTGTTAGTCACTAACATACGTGTTGTTAGACCGTAACCTACGTGTTGCTAGTCAGTAACATACGTGTTGTTAGTCAGTAACCTACGTGTTGCTAGTCAGTAACCTACGTGTTTCTAGTCAGTAACATACGTGTTTCTAGTCAGTAACCTACATGTTTTTATAATCATCTGTCCTGGTTGGAGTCCATTGTTTGGAAGTCCATATTGTCCTCGTAGTTGGCGTCGTGGTAGATCTTGTCGTGGTCATCCTCTAGGAAGGACACAAGTCTATTATTAGTATGACGCCTACATATTGGTTACGACTTCTAAACTGACGTAAATAAGTTTATTGTCTACACCTAATGTATTAATATAAAACTGATGAAAGTATATTTGCTGCTTGTTGCATTAAATGAAAAGGGGCAACATAATGACATTGCTTTGCCAGAGAAATAGGATTTGCTAGTTGAACTCCATACTGTATCACGTCACGTACCTTCTGCGGACATGTCTTTCTCTCCTCTCTTGAACTTGAACAGTAGCAACATCTTGCGGAGTGGTATGCAGATAAGCAGTGCTGTGGCGTTGGCGAGGTTGCCGATAGCGACGGCAGCGTCCCGATACGTGTGTCCAGCGTTGGTGGTGACTACCATCCATACGAGGAAGCAGCCGGCGGTACAGATGGAGGAGATGAGGATCCAGCGAGACTCGCGGTTGTTGACCTCGCTGTCCCAGCCCAGCGCCGAGAAGATGGCGGTCAGCACCACGATGAAGACGACGAAGATGAAGGACAGGACAAGGCCGATGTCGTACGTGTCCATGTCTATAGGGTGGCACCGCCAGTAGTCGTGCTGTGATGCGCTCATGAAACCCTCTGAGGCTGTGGGTGGAACGAGAATGAGCCACTGGATGGGGATGAGCGCCTGGACGAGAACGATGCCGATAGCGATCATGAAGAGAGAGCAGGCGCTGGTGAGACGACGGTATCTCTTCTGCTTGTTCCACTCAACGTCTCCGCACCGCCAGTTGTCCACCGCCTTAACGAGCAGCGCGCCGAACACGATGGTGTAAATGACGCCCATGCAGAACCTTCTGGCTGCGCATGTCGCTATCGAGGCCGGCAGGAAGAAGGCGAAGTTGATGCTGTATATGCCGATGATGCCGATGAGTGTCATGTATCCAAGGATGGTGGTTCCGCCACGGATTGGGTACGTGAAGAGAAGGATGAGCGTGGCAAAGATGGCGATCACCAGCCCCACGCATGTCGGGACGGCCACGGCTATAGCCCACACCGGCCACGTGTAGATGAGAGTCCCGTCATTGCCGTAGTGCAGGTAGTTGCGCAGCTCCTGCGGCATGGTGGCCTGGACAAGAGGTTTACTGGTGACGGCATCTGGTGTCTCGCAGCCACACTTGACGCCCGCTGGACACGTGGACGAGATGCCCTCTAAACCTCCCTTGGAGAACGGCTTCAATTCGTTTTTCTTCCAATCGAATACCTGGAAATGGTAAAGGTATTTGCTATTATATATAATAATGTTGTCTCAGAAAACATGAGAAAAAAACATATCTTAACCTGCCCTTACTTTCTGATGTTTTCTTTAAAACCTATACTTACTCTAGTGCTGTTTATCAGTACTAGTGGATTTCGGGAGTCGTATTCCAAAGCCAATCCAACATATCCCTGGTCCCAGAATCGCTCTGAATTGAAGGAGAGAGTTAGGCTTTTGACGACGTCTAGCTGAGCCTGTAGATCGGTGACCGAGATGTTGAGGACACTTTTGAATAGTAGCTTCCTTGCATTGGCTTTGGCCGCCAGACACGCCTGCCCCGGGGACTGGGTTCCACAGTGCTTGGTGCTGTAGTCTGACAGTCCATTGACGAGACCCACCGTGGCTGCAATAGTTGAGAAGCTGTACTCATCGACACGGTCGTCGAAGGTCGCGCTAGTATTACAAGTTTTGGGGTATTCTGTTAGTTTGACAAGGGCAGTTGGCAACTGGCACCTGAAGTAACGTTGGAAGTATTCCTCATACCATGACCTGGGGATGCTACGGTCGTTCGTGTTGAATTCTTCATATGTCATTTTAGTATAGTCTAAATAGCTTTTAGAATTGTAACCTAGACGCTTCATTACTAGGCCTTTGAAGAACCAGCCTGAAGGTAGACCCCAGCTTGGCACATTATAACCGTCGGGATGAGTAAATACCCAGAAATACTTGTCCAGAACATTGAGGTCTTTCGCCGCTTTTAGGATCAGTACAGTGTCTTCTTTGTTGGTGAAGAGAAGGACGACGCCGGCCCCGTCTACAGTCATCAGCTGCCTCACCGCCTCCTTGGCATCATCTGCCGTGGGGTTGACCGCCAGACTGAACGTGGACCTCACGCAGGTCTTCCCTATGGACGAGGAGATGAACTGGTCGTACCCGCCCTCCTCAAACCTCCACGAGGACCGCACCGCCGTGACAGAGTCCCACTGCATCCGCTTCATAAAGTTGGCTACAGCCTCCAGGAGGTAGGACTTGGGCGCTGTGGTCCGGGCCAGGTGTGGATAGCGAGCGATGTTGCTGAATAGATTGGACGTGGCACTAGGACTTATGTATGTTATTTTGAAGGGGTCGAGCACTCTAGCAGCTGCCCGTGTGTTCGTGTTGCCCGCTACTATGAATCCAGCAATATTCCGGAAGTTTATCATTCCTGGGTTTGTGATGAAATTCGAGTTGCAAAGCCCCAAACCATTGAGGAGATTGTAGATATCCTGACCCACTCGCAGACTGTTGGAACAGGTGTCGATAGCTACTGTCCTGATCTTCATCTGTGAGGCATAGCTGGTTCTCTGCATGGCGTAGAAGAAGGCCAGGAACTCTCTGTAGCCCTCTGGTCTTATCTTGCCACATCTGTAGGCGTCAGTTCCCTGTTCGTGGACATCAAACACTCCAACCACGGTCAGAATATTTGCCTTTTGATCGTCCGGAACGTTCCTTGGCTCATCAATTGCATATCGAATTATATCATTACGGATAGTTGGGCATTCTGAACACGCATCTTGTCGAGTGCAGCTACCGTCCCAGTCGGCTGTGAAGCTGCTGGCGTCGATCTGACCATCCTTGGAATAGCTTCCAATCTGAAAAACATAGGAAATATTGGAATAATGTTCAGAATAACATAGGAAATATTGGAATAATGTTCAGAATAACATAGGAAATATTGGAATAATGTTCAGAATAACATTGGAAATATTGGAATAATGTTCAGAATAACATCAGTATTTGGGTCGCATGAGCTATGGCATCATAAGAGTTGTCCAGCGTTGTGTAGGCATACTATGCTAGATATGACAAAACACATTCAATGTACGATGCTTGAAATCACTGAAAAATTCCCACACAGAACGGTTATCTGGAACTACTCACGTGTTTGTAGACATATCCCTTGTTTGGTATGAAGAGCAGGCTGTTGATATCGTAGCCCTTCTTGCCTTCTCTGGTGTCCGTGAAGCTGAACTGGTCGCCAGAGTCGTCCTTGAACTGCACCGTGGCCAGGTTCTTCAGGATGAGGTCCTTAGTGTTGGGGTTGTTCTTATAGGCCTCACACACCATACTGTAGTTAGACCCACACAACTGCGGCAACACAAGACATTGAATTAATGTGCCATTTGCTGGTGTGACATGCACAATACATATGAATCTACAGACAACATTAGGGATTCGTGGTCACATAAATTAAACAGGATAAAATATTAGTAATTTAGTTCACCTCTTTGAGTGTTTTGTGGACGGCGAAGGCTGCGGAGTAGACGGAGTTGATGACATGTAGGACGCCGGGGTCCTGGTTGTAGCGAATGCTTGAGATGATGTTCTGAGGTTTCTGCTGGCACTGCGTGGAGTACTCTTTGCTGGGCACCGTCAGATAGCAGCTCTGTATCTTCTCGTAGTACTCGTCGAACCAGGGGTTGTCCTGGGAGTTGGCCGGCGTCATTCCGCTAAGGTGCTGCTCGAACACCTTCAGGTTCTCCGTCTTCAGGTCAAAGGTCACAGAACCCCGAGCGATGTCCTCCACTCCTAAAATGGCGTCTTCGTTCGTAGCCCAAGTCTCGGATCCAATGAACCTGAATTTCCCGATAGCTTCAGTGTTTCTCTGGACTGCCCTGAGCAGGGCGTTGATGTAGCGAGTTCCGGCAAACACTACGATGGTATTAGCTACTGGATTTGCCAGCAGTTGTGACACGACGTTGTCGCTGCTCTCGCTGGAGACTGTGCCGTTGTCGGGGAATCTGACCATCTGCCCCACGCAGATCTTCATCCCGGCAGCCAGATTCTCAAAGGCCGCAGCTGCGAACTGGCCGTAATTGGACTTCGTGTACAGAACCTGCACGTAGCGGATGTCGTGAACGTCAAGAAAGCTGAGCATAGCCCTGGCCTGGTTGTCATCTGCAGGAACCGTGCGGTAGAAGTACGGATATCTGAGATGGTCCTTCAGTGCTGTGGACGTGGAGGCGTAGCTTATCTGTGGTATCTTCAGGTCGGACAGGATCCGAGCCAAGTACAGCGAGCTGTCGCTGGAGTAGCCGCCGATGTAGATGTCAATGTTGTCGGGGTCAATGTGGTTGCCATTCTTGTTAAGGTCTGTGAGTTTGCTGTGGATGTTGGAGACGATGTAGCCAGTCCTGATGGCGCTCTCACACGAGTCCAGCCCCACGCCGCCCAGTGTTGTGCCTCGGAGGATGCCGGAGAACATCCCCTCCTTGCTGTTGACTCGCCCAAGGGCGTAGTGGAATGCCTCCAGAAGCTGGAATCCATGCAGCAGATTGACTCCTCCACAGGAGAATGGCTTCAGTGTTTTGGCGTGGACATCAAAGATACCTGTGGCAAGAGTTTGAAGTAACGTAGGTTAATTGTTTCATAAATGCATACAACTAGATCTATACAACATGATTTGGATAATGCTTGTTATACAGACGTAGCTAGCAATACTTTAAATACACGTAGTCGTTGTCTTACCTCCGAGTAGAATATCCCCGGGCACGTAGGAGAAGTTGAGGCCTCTCTGAACACAGACCACACATGTGCCGTCACAGGCGGAGGGCACATTCTTGTAGTTGGCTGCCTGATCTGCGTTCAGCTGAAGAGCGGCCCCCTGATAGCTGCCGATCTGTGTAGGCAAACAGAGAGCAAGGTAAGTGGATGAGGCAGGATGTGTCTGGATGGACGGGGTATTGTCTATGTGGATAGAGGCACAGCACATATGGGTTGACCACAGACAATTTGATACAACGCTAAGAACGGCGAAATTTAATAACAAATACAATATAAACTAGAAAGATCGCCAGCTCACCTTTCGGTACTGCATCTGATCTCCGTCAAATCTCAAGATATCGTAGGCGATGTTTCCTTCTCTGTTGAGGAAGCGGAAATTATTGCCGTCGTTTACGAAGCTGGTCTGCCTCAGTTTATCAAGCACGGCACTGTGCATGTTGGCGAAACTGAACTTGGGACACGTCGTGTTATAGTCAACTCCGCAAACTTCCTTCAGAGCAGCGTCGATTGCAAACGTGACCGCGTACACGGCGTTAATAGTGGCCAGGTCAAAGTTGCTGGGGTTGTAGGCGCCTGGCAGGAGAGGAGTGGCGCACGGCTTGGAGTACGTGTAGTAGCCGGGCAGGTTGCAACTGTAGACCGCCATGTAGTACTTAGCAAAGTAGGGATTGTCACGGTAGCCACTGGACGACACCTTTTCAGAGATATATTTGTTAAATTCTGCGAGTATTGGTACCTGTAGCTGAATGCTTAGCATGTTCGTGGTCACAGATTTGGAACCAGTTTGAACTGGAGATGGCCCAATAGATTTTACAACAGCCGTGTAAGGTTCTGGCGAGACAAACAGCAGTGACGCGGCCATTGATTCATTGCTGGCAGCCTTAGCTTGTAGAATCTTTCTCATGTTACTTGTTCCAAGGAACAGAATAACCACATGGCTAGGACTGCTGATCAACTTACGGATGACGGCGTCTGGAGAAATTTTTGACATGTCTGTGCTGGAGATGACACATATCCCCTCTTGCTGGCCGGCGGCCTCCACGGCGCTGAGACCACTCAGGCCATAGGAACCACCGGCATGAACCACTTGCACGTACGGGAAGCTCAGAGACTTTACAGTCTTTACTATTGCCATGGCAACAGCGTCGTCGCCCTGGATGGTCCTGTAGAAGGTGGTGATGTTCATGAGGGAGGTGGAGGTGGCGGAGGGGCTGACCATGGGGACGTTGAGAGGCTGGAGGAGTTGGGCCGCCTGCTGGGTGCTGGAGCTGGTGTCCGTCATCCAGGCGGCCACGTTTCTCCCCAGATAGCTCCGGTACATGGACGGCGTCATGCCGGACATCTGTAGAGCCTGGTCCATGAGCCCGGAGTAGATGCTGGACAGAAGAGACAGAGGTCTGTTGACATTGTTGCAGTGGTCCAGGGCTAGACCTCCGAGTCTGACGCCGTTCAGTCTGACGGGAGCTTTCTTGCTGTTGACCATGTGGATAGCAAACTGCATTGCGGCCGAGTACTGGAATCCATTGTTCGTCTTAGCTGTTCCACAGATATAGGGTCCTTGGTTTCCGGGATTGCTGATGGAGAACATGCCACCGATGATGATGTCTCCGGGGATGTAGAGGAAGGGCTGCTGCTGGTAGGCGTAGCACTGGAGACAGCTGCTGGTGCAGCGCGAGGTCACGGTGGAGACGGCAGCTTTGTTCCACGCCTGGATGCTGTTGTCATTAAACTCACTGATAGTTTGCGCTGTAGTACTGAAGCGTCCAACCTGCAAGTAGAATGGTAGTCAGTGCCAATGTGAGAACTTACACATGTAGTTATTAGATATGCTTAACGCAATTACAGTTACTGTCATGATACGGCAATACAAAAGTATAGTGTTAAAAGTCATTTCAATTTACCCCAACGTATGATCCAGGTCCGGTTCCGCTTCGATAGTTGTAGATACGAACGTCAGCAGTTCCTTCTCCATTGACCAGCTTGAAGTCCGTCACAGCCGCCACTTTCACTTCAATGTTTCTGATATTATCCAGCAGGATACGACTCACGTTATTGTTGTGGCGGAACGCAGTGCATACTCCATTGTAGCCTTGCCCACACACGCTCTGAAGTGTGGCGTCGAGAGCTGTAGCCAAGGCATAGAATGCCGGGATGACGTACGGAGAGTAGGGGGTAGATTGTTGTACTGTGTTGAACCGACAATTCTTCGTGTATCGTCCTCTATCTCCCGCGTTCAGATAACATTCGTATCTCCTCTCGTAAAGGTTGGCGAGAATAGGATCAAGTCTAATCTTCTCTAAGGTGTCGAAGCTAGCGAGATAATTGTTGAATCCAGCAGTGTCGGGTTTAGCCAACGTCACTGTCAAGCTGCCGTCGGCCACATCTTCAAACCCTTGAACAACGTCCAACCTGTCACCCCAGACATCATTACCAATGAAGACAAACTCCCCTGCTGCGTTCTTTGTCCTGACTGCCGCGAACAAGCCCCGGATGTCCGCCACAGATCCCAGGACGATGACGCCTCTAGCTTGCGTGTTCTCCCTCAGCTTGTCCACAACAGCGTCAAATCCAATTTTAAAATCGTGGGTTCCTGCGATACATATTTGTGCTTTGACTGCTTCAGCCTTGAAACTGATGAGCTGCTTGTGTCCGGACATATCTCCTCGATATACCACCTGAACGTACGTCCACTTCAGTCGCTGTAACACGTGCATAATTGCCGAGCTGAAGACGCTGTCCGAAGGGATGGCCCTGTTGAAGTAGGGATACAGCTGTCTGTTGCCGAGACCAGGAGCTGTAGCCGATGTTTCTATCTCTGGCATCATAAATTGTCCTAGTATCTTAGATGTTTCCAGTGCTATGGATGAAGGGTTGCTATTGATGAAGGACGTCAGGTACTCTGTATCAATGGTCTTTCCAGATTTGGTTTTAAAAACCCTCTTCCCAGTGAGCAGATCATCGAGGAACCCCTGGGCGATGTATTGGTTGCAGGAGTCCGCCACGAGAATGCCTAAGTCAACACCTTTCAGGATATTGCTTCCCAAGTGGTTTCTGTAATTGGACACTGCGTACTTGAGCGCCATCATTGACTCCGCCCCCAGCACGTCAGTCACGCCACAGCCCAGAGGGTCGGACCCTGACTCGTGGATAGAAAACATCCCACCGACAAGGAGGTCGCCAGGCATGTATGTGTAGCTGACGTCGGTGACCGGAATTAGGCAGTTCTGACAGCCTGCAGCCGGACACGGAGAGGGTGGAACTACCGGCAGTCTGGCAGAACGCTGGGTGTTGTAGAAGGCCACGTTGGTCAAGGGTAGGTTCAGGTTGTTATTGGAGTACGTCCCCACCTGGAATAAAACATGGATATATTACATAGCTGGTGACACACGCCTACTATTAATATCAATATCAACATTTGTAAGACAGTTAATTCATATAGTTATGACTAGAAAAACGAACAGGGCAGCAACAACGGTGTGGTCAGTCATGGAACTGGGGAACTAATTAGTCGCAGTCATGGAAACAATTTGGATTGAGAATACAATGTCATGCTGATCCCTTACTTCAACAGTACCACCAAAATACATTAATATTTATGTTTATCATCTAATGAAAAGTTGAAAATGGACATTATTTACACTGTTTTTGCCGTTTTTTCCTAAATTATTAATATATTCCTAATTTCCCCATATATTATGTACATACATGTACAATAACATATTACTAATTAACATTTTACCAAATTACCCTGAAATAACCAGTAATAAGACTGCATTTCAAGTAGGTTTATGAGAACATGCAAGTATACGGATATTTTCGTTTATATGAAAGAGTCTACTAACGTCGGTAAACTTGTTGTTGTCGTAGTTCCACACGGTGAACGACGAGGTGCCGGAGTCTCCGTGGCTGTCGAAGTTCTGAGTCTGTCCGGTGAGACCGCCCAGATCGTCTCCTGCCACGAAGGTGTAGCTGGCGCGCTGCATGATGCTGATCCACGTGTCGGCTCCCAGCACTCGCAGGTTGGAGCACAGAACATTGAGTCCTTGACACTGCTGCGCCTGGGCGTCCTTCAGCCCGACGGCAAAGGCGTACACTGCCTTTATTGTGGTCTCAACATATGGACTCTGGACAAAGTCCCTGATGCGAGTTGCCCTGTCGACGGTGGGACATAGAGGGAGAGCGTTGTACGGCGGGTAGTTCACTGTAGGGAATCTGCAGTTGTTGGTGGTCATGTACCAGTCTTGGAGCCAGGGGTTGTCTGTCGGGGGCGATTCCGGATTGAGGTTCACCCAGTGGTTCCTGAAGCTGTCGATGGCGGTGGAGGTAGATCTGACTGTCAGAGCCCCGCGGACGATGGACTGAGTGTAGGTCTGTGTAATGTCGAGGTCTGTGAAGATCCACTGGATGCCGCCCAATGAGCTCAGCATGTTTTCCATTGCGCCCAGCGCTTCTTTGACCACTGCAGACGGAGCCCAGAACAGAGCGCCCTTGACGTCATAGCGGTTGATGGCGGACAGGCGCGTTCTATACTGTTGTCTTGTCTCGCCTGTCTTCAGCGCAATGGCCTGAATGATGCACTTGCCGCTGTTCATCGCAAAGCGCAGCATCTGCTGTAGGCCGTCCCGCCCATACTGGTCGTCCGAGTACACCAGCACGATCTTCGTCCACCCCAGGCGCTCCAGCATGGCGGCAATAGCCTGCAAATAGAAGCACGGTTGTCATCTTCACGTATCTTGAACGACTTTCTATATGGTAGTCTCTACCTGCTATTCTATGTAATATATTCTCTACCAGCTATTCTATGTAAGGTATTCTCTACAAGGTATTTCTCTGCAAGGTATTCTTTGCACGGTATTCCATTATATGTAAGGTATGTAAGGTAACTCCATATTCACTCACTCACTATGTAAGGTATTCTATACCAGCTAGTCTATGTAAGGTATTCTCTACAAGGTATTTCTCTGCAAGGTATTCTACGTACGGTATTCCATTCTATGTAAGTTATGTAAGGTAACTCCATATTCACTCACTCACTCACTATGTAAGATATTCTATGTAAGATATCCTATGTAAAGTATTCTATGTCAGGTATTCTATGTAAGATAGTCTATGTAAGGTATTCTATGTAAGGTATTCTATGTCAGGTATTCTATGTAAGCTATTCTATGTAAGCTATTCTATGTAAGCTATTCTCTACAAGGGATTTCACTGTAATGTATTCTATGCAAGGTATATTCTCTAAAAGGTATTGTCTACAATGTATTCTGTGCAAGGTATTGTCTACAAGGTATCTTCTATAAGGTATTCTATGCAAGGTATTCTATTTAGGGTACTCTCTAAAAGGTATCGTCTACAAGGTATTCTATGCAAGGTATTCTCTAAAAGGTATCGTCTACAAGGTATTATATGCAAGGTATGCTCTACAAGGTATCGTCTACAAGATATTCTCTACAACAAGGTATACTTTCTAAAAGGTATCGTCTACAGGGTATTATGTGCAAGGTATTGTCTATACTATAAGATATTCTATGCACGTCTCAGGTATACGAACCCTAGCCAGAGTAGCGGCAGATGGCCCGGTACGCATGAAGGAGGGATACAGAGCTTTGTTGCTTAGCGACGAGTCAGGCGAACGTGGCGACACGGCGGGTGCTGGGAAGTGTTTGATGAGTCCCGCCACTGACATCGACGTCCGGCTGGAGAAGGCTCCCAGAAAACCTGCAGGAAGCAGACAACATTACAAACCGCAACACGATGGATGCACGACGACAAATGGCGTCCATTTCGCAACTCTGTTCCTGTTTCAAGTATATCGTTGGCATGCTATGTAATACTAACTGCTCTTAACTGAATTATTACTTGAGGTAACAAGTATGCTGTACAGCAAAATCAGTATTTAAAGGATTAGATGTCAAAGTAAAATAGCATAGCACTCTCTTAGCAGTGTATTAGCTATCGGCAAAGAGAGCGCTGTGGTCTCTTAGTGGAAAAGAGAGCTTCGAGAAACGATACCCAGCACTTAGTCGTACGTACCAGCACTTATTCGTACGTACCAGCACTTAGTCGTACGTACCAGCAATAATCTGTGTGGGCGCTGTCTCGTTACAGTAGGTCATACGGGAGGAGGACTGCGGGTAGAAATCATAGGCCGCTCTCAGACTCTGCTCTGGTGAAAAACACGTGTCGTAGACCTTCATACCTGTAACATAAGACCACATATCTTAGACACGTGTCGTAGACCTTCATACCTGTAACATAAGACCACATATCTTAGACATGTGTCGTAGACCTTCATACCTGTAACATAACACCACATATCTTAGACACGTGCTGTAGACATTCATACATGTAACATAACACCACATATCGTAGACACGTGCTGTAGACCTGTATACCTATAACATAACACCACATATCTTAGAAACGTGTTGTAGACATTCATATACTGTGTAACATATAATTACATATCTTCGACATGTGTCATAGACCTTCATACGTTGTAACATAACTATATATATTAGACACGCATGATTGTAGTCCTTTATACATGTAATATAACATCAGCTATCTTAGACATGTGTCGTAGACCTTTATTCTTTGTAATATAACATCACATATCTTAGACACATATAAAATAATCGCCTTCATAACACGTAATAACACGTAGCCTATGTCTAATGTAGAATTACAAATGTAGATAAGTGTATAGGCCTTACACAGACATAGCTAATTCCATGCCCTATCATGCAAGATCACACATAGTCATGGTATGCATGTCTCAGGGATATCCTACCTAGTTGTATCACACATAATGGTATGCATGTCTCAGGGATATCCTAGCTAGTTGTATCACACATAATGGTATGCATGTCTCAGGGATATCATACCTAGTTGTATCACACATAATGGTATGCATGTCTCAGGGATATCCTATCTAGTTGTATCACACATAGTCATGGTATGCATGTCTCAGGGATATCCTACCTAGTTGTATCACACAGAATGGTATGCATGTCTCAGGGATATCATACCTAGTTGTATCCCGGGGACAAAGCTACGATTATTCAGTTGCCCAATCGTCCATCTGGCTGCCTCGTACATCTGCATCATATCTGAAACATTGCAGGTCTAGACATACCTAGATGCATCATATCTGAAACATTGCAGGTCTAGACATACCTAGATGCATCATATCTGAAACATTCTTTAAACCAGAAGTTTACTCTTTTGGCATTGCTGTCTAGACTGTAAATCCTTATTATCTTCTAAATTCGAAATTAAATCCTCCATATGATTCTATATCATGATAGGCTACTTTATAATAGTATAAAGATCATATACTAGTATTGAACCGTACGGTGTAATCTACACGTGTTTTTACCTGGGGCCGGCTGGCCACATCCGTATCCATCATTTCCTGCTTCGCGGATCTCAAACAGTCCGCCAATCACAGCCTGGGCGTTCGTATTAATGGTGGCCGTCATCCGGGTAGCGTCGCATTGCTCACGTGCAAGTTGTGTAGCAACACACGACGTCACGCAGAGTGCCAGAGTCAAGATTAGGTTAGCCATGGTGATCCTGTAAAACATTTGAGTAGCATTTATAACGTGCTAATGTTGACTTCCTTAATATGCATTGTGTATCAATTAGAAACTGATTCGAATTATCATAGCAAAAATGACATTCCGAATATTCGTTTGTAAGTATTCAATACGTATTCGAATATTCGTTTGAAAGCGTATTATAATATAATGTGCTACAAAGCGACATTTCCGGTCATAGTCTCACCCTATCGATGATAATAACACACACACCCCCAAAATAAATAAATAAATAAATAAAAAAATAAAAAATAGCAAACCCGAACATCTCATGATCACACGTATGTACGGTCAGTACATTTCCATTGTTGTATTTTCTTTACTAGAGTGTACACAGTAACAATGAAATAAGAAGGTTTTAAAGGTGTTAGGTCTACAGAAAAATGTGCGATCTACAACATATGCAAATGCTGTTTTACTATTCGAATATTCGTAATTTCATATTTATTCGTAAATATTCGAATATTCTTTTCAGGTCTAGTATAATTATTAATTCTAGATACACAGCTGTATGTGCTTGGAGCAATGGCATTTCTGATTGTCACATCTAGTGATTGTCACATCTAGTAACAAAGACAAGCTTAACGAGGGAAAATTATGCTCAACAAAATATAAGGGCCGGAGGATATTGTGTGGCTTACACAACTTAAAGCTATTTAGTAAGATAATTTCATAACTGGAATTATGCACATAATGCACATTTCATAATAAATATTAGTTCACGTTCGTGACCTTATCGATACAAAAATAAACAACACTAGAATGTGAGGTCAGTAATTGGCATTTTGAACACATACATTACACATTATGCCAGAAGTGCGTTAGACATGTGCGGAGGATATGATGCATGTAGGAGTATAACCTATATGCCTATTATGGAGTTAACAAAAATGTTCTTATTGTTGCAACACTATGAACATTCATGTTAACTCATAGCCTACATGCATATCCTCCACAAAATAAAATAAATATTCTTCTTCTTGGTATACGAATCAAAGCGTTCCCCTGATACTCTCATACTGACGGTCCTTTGATTAATTCGATTTCTAGCAGACGATAAACCCGCCTCGTTGTGGTAGTAAATATGGCTGATAGGACAATCAATACTTGATGTTCGTATACAACAATCTGCAGTCAAAGATATGACAGTATATAGAATAATGTCGAAATTTACTTTTAAAAATAAATCAATATGGGGAACATATGGATGTATGCTCATCAAAATAATAAAGTGTGCACCACTGTGCCATGCCTTTGACTAATTGGGCGTGGACAGTGGTGATAGCCCAGCATGACAACATAGAAAATACACACCGTATAGGCAGCTGATAGGAACTAATAGTATTGAGTTCCTACCAAATGCATGCACTGCCAACTTGTCAGTAGTAGAATTCATTGTCGGTACCTAGTAAAAGCCTAGCAATCGGTCGAGTACACACCGACACACCAGTCCTTGCACCATGGACAATGTATATAAGTATGAGTAAAGAAAAATACTACCACAGAGATACCTTCACACCGCGTGATATACACTTGTAGATATTGAGCAAACGTTGAGTTAATTAATGTGATATTAACTGATTATGAATATACTGAGTATAACACCCCGGGTATATATTTGTATTTATACAATGTATGTAGCCTACACACCTGTGTAGTCGCTCCTGGCTGGATACTATATGTATGTCTATACTACCAGTGTACAATAATGTGCATCTTTACCTGACGGATCTGAGTTAGAAGTCCTCAAAGTATCTCTTCCTTCCGTCGTTCTGTCCTCTTTTAATTTGTCTTTCTGTTATTACAGCTTATCCCATCAGTTACGTCCAGACATAGCCCATCCCGTGCACGCAGATCGTTTCAAGGGAGCTAAGCCGCGTTACCCGAAATAGTCTGGGTAGAACAGTTTATTCATAACAATATATTCTCTCATTATAACGCGATCCTACAAAACCAGTTCTACAAGTCCTACCGGCAGCAAGGCTAGTCGCGCGGGTGACGTCACGCTTCACTGCAGATGAACGATACAGTAAAAGGGAAGCAACTCCTATCAAAATATAGCAAAGTTAGGATAGGTACAGAATGCCAGTCCAACTTGCAGTATTAGCTATAAGCTTAAAGGCATAATATCACAGATGGTTGATCAATATAGTGTTCTAGCACGGTTTTACCTGAAAATAAATGCATTTGTTTTGACTACACAAGTAGGCTACTTTATACAACCAGTTACCTATTCCACATGTCTCACTAGTTATCACTATTTTAATTTTTATTAATATTTATTAAT